>JAJJMC010032463.1:78314-239517 GCA_023531435.1 Papaver californicum | reverse complement strand
AGTGAGAGGAAATGAAAAGTTTTTTTTATTATTTTGTTTTTGATTTACATTTTGTTTGATTTGGATAAGAAAGGTTTTTTGTATTTATATTTTGATTTAAGTGTTAGGGGTAATTTATGAGTAGAAGGTAGTTTACTAATTTTTATAATAGTTAAATAGACACCTCTTATCCTACACTTTAATTGAAAGCAAAATTTAATAGGACTAAAATAATTCTCATAGATCTTAATTTAATCAGGTTTATCAACTTTCATGTTTCAGCTGATTTTATCCGCTAATGAATCTGTTAAGTCATTACATAAATTGAAGTAAGTGGGGAAATTCGATCAAACCAAAATTGAATCATGTATAATATTGTTCGGCCAAGATGTGATTTCTGCAATACTGAAATGAATCAGCTGAACAGACTATGCACATTAGCCCGGAATCTTATGAGGTATACTTCTACTTTAATTATTTAGGCATTTAGAATAGCATGGGTTCAAGAATCATCCATTTTCTACTGCAATATTTTGTATATATATAAATATTGACAGCTGCGTGGAAGGAGAAATATAGTCGTGTGCTTGTTTCACAGGGGAAATGTGTAATTCATTTGTAGTAGCCATATCGTTGGGTCTCTGGAAAGAGCTTTATATCGAGTTGTTTATGTCAATGTAAATAAACTTTTGGTTTCTAAGAAAAGAAATATTGTTCCACTAGTATAATTGAAAAGTGGATTCTTCATGCACTTCCACTTGTCCACACTATGATGTCCCAAGCGTTGTATGGTCCCAACAGAAAGCTTAGCCATCTTTTTCTTTATTTTAGTACACGAAAACCCAGCCATCGACCAACATCTTGACCAGTCGTAGCAGAAGATTTGATCGCTACAAACAATCCCTCGTGTTTCCCTTTTCGTTTGGAGATTGGCCTACTGTATGCTTCTGATTTTTGCTCGTTTAGCTTTGTATGTTCCTTCTATCACTCCTCACTGTCGGCTCTCAGGTCTCCAAAACTGAACACCACTTCTTCCTTTCATACCCGTTATCTCTCGCCATCTGGGTTGCTTTCTCGCTCTCTTAAAATCTTTAAATTTCTAATCTGAAGTAAGTTAAGGACTTCAGGTCTTTCATCGATTCGACAGGATGAAATGTCAGAACTAGTAGAGAAAAAAATCCCATTAAATTACCTGGTCATTTTGAGGACCATCAAAAATCATTTTAGGGCGATTAATAAAATAAAATAAGATCATCGTGAAGTACTATCAATACATCCCTTATCCATATATTTTCTATAATAGCAAATCTATTCTTGCTTAAGTAGTGTTAATTTTGATTAATTAGTTAATTAATTTGGTTATAGTTAGTGTTAGAAAATTATTTGAGTTAGTTTTGGAATAGAAATCGAGAGTGTTTTAGATTGATTTTCTTGAGTTATAGTTTTGTACAATCGGTAGGCTCGTGATTTTTATTCCTACCGATTGTACAATCAGTAGTTTAATGGAGTACCATAACTACCGATTATAGGTGTCGCCCCAAATTGAATTTCTCAAAACTTCCAAAATTTCTAACTCTTCATCTTTCACCATCGGTAGGAATTGAAAATTTATATCTACTGATTGTAGCCTGAATTGAATTAAACTTTAAAAATTTTAACTTTGTAATCGGTAGTTTAAAGATCAATTTTATCTACCGATTATAATGGTTTTCTTGTCCAGGACTTTTCTTGCCATAATCGGTAGTTAGTGAACATAAATAACTACCGATTGTGGATAATCGGTAGCACGGGAAATAAATAACTACCGATTGTACGTAATCGGTAGTTTAGAAACATAGTTATCTACCGAATATGCCGATTTTACTTGACATCGAACTTCATAAAATAATTTCAACATCCGAAGAAAAACTTGTTCAGATAAATTACCATATATTGTTCATTAAACTTGTTCAAAAAAACTAAAAACATCCGGAAAAAACAAAACAAAACACATCGTAGAAATTCTCATGAAATTCTTCCACTCCTTGTTACTCTCGACTTGGTCCTAGTTTCAACCCGTTTCTTCTTCTTCTTCTCGTTCCTTTTAGGATCAACAACAAATTCATCATCCTGAACTGGACCTATGTACTCTCCAGCTTCATTTTAGTATGGATTTATGCCTGAGAAGTCTTTCTCCCTGAAAAAGAGTTGAGGATCAAAATCCAAATCAGCCGCTATCCTTCGATTCATTTCTACCCCAGATCCTTCATCTGAAGATGAAATATCAACCTCAATTGAAGGGATTGTCAGGAACGTTCCACCAACAATTAGGATCCTTCATTATTTTTGAGAAATCCGGATCGTCCAGCATCATTTGATATATTTCTACATCAGAAACTCCTTTCGGCAAATTAAAAAGAGGACGAGAAAGCAATTCAGCTTTTCGAGCAGGAGAAAGACTTTCATCGGAATCATCTTCATCCATAACCCTAATGAACATACCCAAACATTGATTATTAACTAATTACACAATAGCTATTATAAAAATAAACAAAAGTACACAGTCGGTAGTTAAAAATATGAAATATCAATCGATTACACACAATCGGTATGGCCTGTTTTCAGTAAATATCCGATTGCATAATCGGTAGATAAAATTATGCAATACCTACCGATTGTGCATGATGTTCTTCCGAAATGATGAACTAGAGGCACAATCGGTAAATAATGTTCGTCAGATTTCTACCGACTATGCGTTAGACAAAAGTCTATAAACAAGAATTATCATGATTTCTTCAAAGTAATAACTAAAAAACATAAAAGTTGGATGTAACTTACTTTTCTTTTCCCTTCTTTGATTGGGTAGGAACATTTTTTTGTCGGATGGGGTGTTCATGGGAATCGGTTGACGAATTGATGTCAATGATTTTGAACTCCTCTATCACCATCTTTTCCTTTCCCTTGTTTGATTGTTTAGGTAAAGATTTTGGATCCATTTTCAATAGAGAATGAGAGTAAAGGGAATAGAAGAATCGGTAGAGGAAAAGAAATGGAAAAAGAGGCGTGAATAGGTAGAGAAGAAGAAGAATTAGGTTTTGGTTTATGTTTATAAACCTGCCGTTCTACACTATTATTATATTAATTATTATTTTACACTGTCTTGGAAAATTCCTTTCTGCTTTAGCGGCGTGGACGAACCTTAAACGGGTTGAATCTGTCCATCACCTTAATGATATTGAAATGAGCTTCGTAACGGTAATTTGATCGTTTCCATCATCGCCATTCCTCGAGAGATCTCGCTATAACTTCATCATTAGTTTCACCCCTCAAAAGATATCGATTGACAAGATAAGTTAAATTCACAAATGGATCGACTTCTCTACCTATAGAATGAAATCGACAAAAAGATCAGCTTTATTACGGTTATTGGAGTTCCCGGTGTCAACACAAAAATGTTCGTGAACACTATCCAAATAACTCATACTCATTACACCATTTTACCTACGTTCTTCTCCTTGCTTCGGATAGAATTGCACGTAGCGTAAGGATAAATCTTCCTCTATCATGAACGGTTGAGCCATTAATCTATACGATTATTTCTTCGATATTGAAGAGTTAAAATGTATTGGAGGTGCTTAAATGAGAAGAGGTCACCATTGTTATATAGATTAGAGTCTTAACGGCTATTTTTTTCAAAAAAAAAGAACCGTTGAGGCATGGTGTAACAAGAGTGTACAGAAAATATGTAACTAAGTTCGTAGGAATATTGACAATCGGTAGTTTTGGGATCACAATTATCTACCGATTTACACAATCTTTAAACTAACAAATATATTTACTACCGATTATATTGTGTAGCCCCAAATTGGAAATTGAAAAATTATCAAAATTCCACCATTTTGAACATTTATAATCGGTAGGTTAAGAATTTTTTAAACTACCGATTATAATGTGTAGCCCCAAATTGGAAATCGAAAAAATTATCAATCATCCAACATTTTTGAACATTCATAATCGGTAGTTTAAATTTTTTTTAAACTACCGATTATGAATATAACCCCAAATTGGAAATCAAAAAAATTATCAAAATTCCAACATTTTGAAAATGCATAATCGGTAGTTTAAGAATTTTTTAAACTACCGATTATGCATGTAGCCCCAAATTGGAAATTGAAAAAATTATGCATAATCGGTAGTTTAAGAATTTCTTAAACTACCGATTATGAAAGTTACCCCAAATTGTAAATCGCAAAATTTTTCAAAATTCAAACATTTCAAAAATGCATAATCGGTAGTTTAAGAATTTCTTAAACTACCGATTATGAAAGTTGCCCCAAATTGGAAATCGCAAAAAATTTCGAAATTCCAACATTTCGAAAATGCACAATCGGTAGTTTAAGAAATTCTTAAACTATCGATTATAGTGTAAAAAGTGACCAAGAAAAAGTAGTTCATGTGATTGTATAATCGGTAGATTTTTAAACTACCGAATGTAGAACACTAACACAGTCGGTAGTTTGTTATCTACCGATTTTTGATGAATATACACAATCAGTAGTTGTTTCAAACCACTTAACTACCGATTATAAAGTAAAATTTGAAGAAAATAACTTGTTAAAAATAAATCGATTGCAAATCAATTGATAACTCACAAAAAGAACATAAAATCATTTCAAATGTTAGACAGTTAAACACCAGAGACATATCTATAAGAAAAGAACCAAAATCTAATTTCTAAGAGCTTTGGTTTTGGTACGAGGACGACGAGCACCAGGGGATAACAATCTTTCAGCATCAGCGGCATTGGCTTCACCCTCAGGGACATTTGCTTCAGCATCAGCACTCGATGAAGCACGAGATCTTTTGGTCGGCTTTGTTGCTAGCCTCTTAGGCTTATTGCAGATTTATCCCCAAACTTGCTAGCATAGGCTTCATTATCAATGTTGTCAATGAGGTCTTTATGCTCTCTCATCGTCTGAACTGATGGAGGCACTCCCGCATTTATGCACCCAGTTATCTTCTTTGATAAAAATGCAAATCTTTTTTTCTGTTTTTAGGCAATAACAATCAAACGATTATTATCTAAAATATTGAGTCGTAATACTAGAATCAAAAGGAAATAACATTACGTACCAGCCTTTCATGGCCAGAGGGTTTGTCTTTGATGATGCAAGTATATTCGGGCACCTTGGTGCTCTTTCCTTTATCTTCACGGATCACATGAAGATGAGAATGTTGTCGGTACCATACCATATAGCGTGGATCTGCTTCATCACCTCGGTTGACAAGTCTCCCCTCGTTGATCATATATTGCATCATGTTGTTCCAATCTTCAACGGATGGTTTATCAGAGTAAACTACTGTGATAGAGTCCTTACCACAAGTAGATTTCTCGACGTCCAATTTGAACCTGCCGCGCATGTGACTCATAAGTTCTTCTTGGACATAACCGAGTTGACGCATCACCCTAGAGGCATTGTACATAACATATCCGGTGGGATTCCACAAGGGTCCATAGTAGAACGACAACTTAGACCTTCCCGATATAGACCACTAGCTCGGTCTTCCATGTATGGATCAAATCATACATCTTTGGACGCCATCGAGTCTAATTTCCTCCTCAAAGATATCAACTCCTTCTCCTTAGTCCTTGAATGGTTTCCCTCAAAGATGTATTTCGTGCCTAGGGGTGTTCCTTTCTCCCATGCCGGGTTCTCTTTGGACAACTCGAGGGACGGGAAGTGGTCATAGATCCATGTCGAGTGTACATATCAAACCAAGTATGAGAAAATTGATTCTTAAAAGAGGAAAAAATAAATAACAATAAAACCATCAATGGAGTTACCAAAATACCTGTAGTAAGCTCACGTTCCCGGTAATTTGGCTAGTCTGTTCCCTGGATTCCTTTCTCATCTCTTCCATCAAGAACGCATAATATGCGGTGCCCCACGAATAGTCGTGAACTTTGTGGAGGGGATGCAAAAGTTGTAGGAGGTTGGTGTCGACCCGATTGCCACTATCATTGGGGAAAATTACACATCAAAAAACACAGAGAAGATATGCAGTGGCTGCAGCATTGAACTGGTCATCGCTAAACTCTGGGTTCATCTTTTCTCTGTCCTTGGTGCCTCTGAAAATTTCCATCAGTTGAACCATGATGAATTGCCTGGTTTTGTAAGGAGCGCACCGTTTGAACTCTTCATCGGATGTCGCTCGGTCCCAACCAAGGCACCTCTCAGTGTAAACATAAAGATGTTCCCATCTTAACTGCTTCACATAATCAAACTTCACCGCCGTACCATGGTCAGTGAGACTTAGAATCTGCACCACATCATCGGGGGTGATGGTCATCTCTCCCCACGACATGTGGAAGGTATCGGTCTCATGATACACCCTCTCCATGAAGGCCGATATCGAAACTCGGTCGTGAGGTAACATTGAATTCTCGGCAGCCGTAGATAACCCCGACTGCAGTATAATTTGCTAGAACCGTTCATACTCATCTTCTAACGGCCAATCGTTCATCTTTGTTGGTGCAGCCGTAGGTTTGAGTAGACGGACCGCATTAGAATGGTCCTAATATACACGACGAATTAAAAAATAATTAGAATAACAGTTAACACTTCTACGAATAAAAAGACAATATGTTAAGAATGGTGTTTTATAATTATTACCTCAGTAGAGTAAATTTCTTTCGCCCAAGAGTCTTTGTACCCAAATAATAGATCTCCTCCATCTTTTGGGAGGCCAGGGATTTGGCCTTCTTAAATACCTTTCATCTTCAAAGATTCGGGGACCTTGTGTCCTCCTTTCTTCTTAGCTGGCTTCTTTGTCCCACTTCCTTCTTCTTGTCTACCACTTGGTATTCCTTTATCAAAGTATCTATCTTGTGGAGCACTTGGTCCTCCTTCTTCTAGGTTTGTACTTCTTGGAACACTTGGTTGAGTTCCTTCAGTGATAACAATTCCGCTAGCGCTCTTTTGTCTCCTTGCACTAGCAGTTACCTTCTTCCCCCCTTCACGACGAGGCCACGATAGAATTGTATCGTGGGAATGCTTAGATCGCCTTTCCCCTCTTTGATACAAAACAAGAACAATTATTTCCAACAAGACACCGTTTAATCAGTACATAATCGGTAGACAAAGTACATTGAACTCAAACGATTGTTCATAATCGGTAGTCAAAAAAACAACGTAACTACTGATTGTGCATAATCGGTAGATCGGGCTCTACATTATCTACCGATTGTGCATAAAAAGTGGAACAGAAAAATCTATGGACACACATATAATTGGTAGTTACATAAAAAAAATTAACTACCGTTTATGACTAAATTCGGGTACAGGAATATAATCGGTAGTTTATTACCAAATTATAACTACCGATTATGGTCGATGTTTGAGGAACCATTAAATTTCACAATCGGAAGTTTAACCCTATACTAAACTACCGATTATGTGTAAATTTGGGTCCAGGAATATAATCGGTAGTTTAGGTGTAAAAATAACTACCGATTGTGATCGATGTTTTTGAGGATCACTAACTTGCATAATCGGAAGTTAAGCCTATATGAAACTACCGATTATCACTATATTTTGGTATATGAATACAACCGGCAGTTTATGACTAAACATAACTACCGATTGTGCATGATGTTCATGAGAAATGAAGAACACTAACATAATCGGTAGTTTAATACAACCACAAAACTACCGATTATGAAGTCTAACCTAAAACCCTTGATATTCTAGTGACGAATTCATTCGATTGAATCAAAATAAACACAAATAATGGTAAACCCTTACCTTATTGGATCCATTATAAAGTTCTGGAGAGGCTGATTGTCTGAATCGGTCTCCGTTTCTAGGTCATCATCTTCGCGTTCTTCGTGTTCTTCGTTATGTTCTTCAACAATCTCTCGATGTCTTACTCTTTGGACAAAATCTGGCCACTCTGTTTTAGGAGGTTGACGAGTTGTTTGCTTCTTTCTTGCCATTTTTAGATTGTAATTACAACGATGAATTGGGTTTACGATTATACGATGAATTGATTTACGATTAATCGGTTTACGATGAATTGGAAATGCCACAATCGGTAGTTTGAAAACAAGAGAAGAAGAAGAGAAAACAGAAATTGATAATCGGTAGAGTGTGAAACTAATTCGGATAGAAATGTGAAATAGGTTTAGGTTTAGATTTTATTAGTGAAAGGTTTTATGGTAATTGTTTGATTAGTGAAAGGGTATTTAAATCTTTCTACGTATCACTAGGTTATCCTTTAACCACATCTATGGGATTGGGTTAAAAAAATCACTCTAAATTAATTTTTGGTCTCTTTCAAAATCGCCAGGTTAAATTACCCAGAGTTTAAACTCTAGATATAGAAGTTTGAAAAAGTTGAAATTCAGCGGTGATAAACAAACATTTTACATTTACAGGATTTGGAATTGGGTTCAAAAACTTCCCTACCAATAGTCTCGGCAAGAACACGACCCATTTTTAAAAGAATGGAATCTGTTTCTATCGCGCACTACTATCTCTCGATCAACAATATCTGGTATTATTTCCAAAGCTGAATGACAGTCTTCGCAAACACGGAGGTTTTTCATGATTCTAATAGTCGTTCCTGGAGGTGTTTTCATAAGTCCAAACATTGTTGCCAGTTTCTCACTATGACGATACAAAACTTGCACTTTCTTCTCTTCTCCATCCATGTCTAGCAATACAACTTTAGTATCTAGAATGTACCCTCTTGGCTTCATTTGTTTGAGTAATTCATCCCATTTCTGATATATCTCCTCAACTTGAGGGTGATTTCCATCCCCAGCCACAAACCCGTGAACTTCACCGTTAACTGTTACTGAACTCCACCCAGGCATTTTCTTCACTCCACGATCTTTCATTAACCTCCTTACTCAAGCTGTCTCTTCCCATCTCCCTTTCTCTGCATAGATGTTTGAAAGAACCACATAGTATCCATCGTAAGTGGGTCTAAAACTTGGAGATGTTTGATTGCTTCTTCTGCTAATTCGATATTCTTGTGTACTCTGCATCCACCAAGTAGAGCGCCCCAAACAACTCCATTAGCCTTTATTGGCATGTTCTTGGTAAACTCGTGCGCTTCTAAAAGTAACCTGAGCGACTTAAGAGATCAACCATGCACCCATAGTGCTCAAGTTCTGGGGTTATTCCATAATCCTTAGTCATGCTGGTGAAGAACTCACGACCCTCTGCTATCAATCCCATGTGACTACAAGCATGTAAAAGACCGACAAAGGTGACAGCATTTGGCCGAATGCCTATTCGAGTCATCTTTGAGAAAGCTTTAAAGCTTCTTCTCCTTCCCCATGCATTGCAAGGCCACCTATCATGGCAGACCAAGATACAGTAGTTCGTTCTTCCATCTCATCAAAAACACTCCTACCCATCTCTAGACAACCACATTTGATGTACATATCGATTAATGTATTACAGACACGCATATTCTTCCTAAATTCACATTTATCCAAGTATTCATGAATACGACGACCAAGATCCAATGCGCCCAAATCTGCACAAGCAGGAAGCACAGCCACGACCTCACCTCATTAGGATTCTCCCCAGCTTCTTCCATCTGTTTAAAAAGCTCAACAGCTTCCTTGGGTTTGCCACACTGTACATAACCAGCAATCATAGCCGTCCAGGACCTAACACTTTTATCAGGCATCTGATCAAACAGCTCTTGTGCCTTGTCTATCTCATTCAACTTCGTCAATTGAGTTATCAAGATATTCCAAGTTACACTATCTCGTCTAGGCATTTCCTCAAACATCTTCCTAGCATCATTAATTGCACCACCCTTTGCATACATATGAACACTCGTATTTTGAAGGAACAAATCTGATTGATAACCAAGTTTCAGAACCAACCCATGAACAATTCTCCCATTATGAAGATCTAATAAGATCGAACAAGCTTTAAGAACGAAAGAACAAGTAAATGTGTCTGGGCAAAGATTACACTGCCTTAATCGATAAAAAAAATGAATTGCATTAATTGGAGACTCACTTTCAGCATAAGTCTTCAAACAAGAATTCCATATAAAAGTTTCATTCTTTTCAACGCGCTCGAATATCGTACGGGCATAATCAAAACAGAGTGAGAGAGCACATATAGATGCGATTCGAGTTACAGGTAAAATAGAATAGTCTTTGTTGGTTTTGATTATGTAAGAATGAAGTTGTTTGAGTTCAAAACAAGTATTGAAATTGTCAAGATGATCTTTTGGTGTTGGAGTTGGTGTTTCTGTTGGTGAAGAAGATGATTTCAAGTTTTTTCTTTGAATTTGATTTGGTTTTGGTAACGGAGGAATATGAACAGAAGATAAGGAAAATGAAGAAATCATTTCTTAACTGTGGATCCAGAATTCAGTAAAACATCTCAACTTTAACGGTGACTCGAAAATTGGGTATTATGATATTCTCATGTAAGGTGATATCTGTCTGGCCCGCGTCCTTTAGGGCAAATGTAACTGTCCGACTATCCTAAATACTAAAGAGTAAATTTTTTTGCTAGTTTTTCATTTTAAACACAAAGGTTTTGTGAATAGCTTTTGTAGACGAACGTTAGGTGACACAGACGTTTCTTTAGTGGGACGTATGTTGTTGGACGTATATTTTGATGAGCGTTTCATATTTTGGAACCAGACGCGCTTATAAATGAACGTCGCATGCTCGTACGCTCCCTTAATCAAACGTATGTTTAACGTCCACACTAATGAGCGTCTATTGTACCAGCGTCTTAGTATAGGAACGTCTAGAAATTGTGTGTTGTATTGTGTGGACGTTTAGTGATAAACGCTCTTCCTAATAGACGCCTGAATGTTAGAAGCCCTTCTAAAATAGCGCTTAGTATTAAAACGTCAACCAACAGAAGCGTTAGCTGAGCGCCCATTAGAATGAGCGTCAATAAGACGTCCACCATCTTGAGTGTCCACACAAAACGTCCACGTACAAGAGTGTTTAGGCTATTGACGTCCACGTACATGAGCGTCCGTGTGAGGGTATTGAGAACGTCCACTTGAGGATATTTCACGTGAGCGTTTAGGGTTAGGGTTTGGGTTCGGCTATATAAGACGCTCTTCTCTCTTCTTCTCTTCTTCTAAAACTCTCTTCCTCTTTTTTTTTTCTACTCAACAGACAAGTGACGGTTGAGGTCTAGGGAAGGGAACTCCAACTTGGTAGAAATTTCGGTGAAAATCAAATGAATCACGGTAACAAATTCATTTATCTCTGTCTTTTTCTTTCTTGTTTTAGCTGTATCAATTTCTTTAGTTTTAGAAATGGTTTAGTCTTAGAAAGAAAACCATGCACCAAATAAAATTAATAATTTATTAACATTTTCCATAAGAAAAAACTAAAACGAGAACCCATAGTCGTCAATCATGCGTATTATTAAAACCCCTAATTCTAAAATGTCAATTTTAATTTCTTACTGAATAATTTTCTAAATTCCTAACCCTATTAGTAGAACATGTTTGTTTAATTTAATTTCTTATATCTATATTGTCTAATGACATTTCTATATTACTAGTGATAATTATTTTCTACCAAATGCCGCTTAAGTACATTTTGTGTGTTTTCTGCCAATTGCTAAGTATGTCTCTGTATATGAATGGTTTGGTTCTTCCTTTTTTTCTTGTTGGGTGTTTTCTTGGCTTGAACTATGGTTTTTTTAGTACAGAAATATGAAAAACATGTTTGTATTTCCATGGTGTTGTCGTTGTATGTGTTTATTATTTCCATGTTTGTAAATGATTTTATGAAGAATAAGTATAACCTGAATCGATATAATTACTTGTTTGTGTCCATACAGTTTATTTTTTTAAATAGCGGATTATGTTTGTTAATCATGAAATTTGTATTCTTGTTGATTTATGGATAAATGTGGAGTTATATATTTGGTCAATTGTGTGGATAACTGTTGATTTTTTATATAAATGTTGACAAATGCCGCATCCCGATTCGTTGGTCCGAAAAAAAAAGAACAAGAAAGCTAAAACAACCGAGGATGCACCAGGAGTTCAATTTGGCGAAGGAGGGAACGATGTTATTGGCTTGGCAAATTACAGTATGGTGGAAGATGATGAAGGTCACGCTTCCAGTGATATGACTTCGAGAGCAGACCCAAAGACCAAGTATATGCATCGCGGGTCTCTGAAATCGGTCCTTCAAGCATATAGAGGTATAACTAAAAACTGCCCTAGAGCAAAATTTATTATTGAAAGAGCAGGATGGGACCGTTTTTTGACAATGAATGTTGGTGACTCGTCACATGCATTGATTGATTACATCGTCGAGCGTTTCTGGGACACGATGAACACCTTTCACTTCTCATTTGGTGAAATGGGATTTACACCTCTAGACTGGGTCATGTTGACCGGAATAAGTATTGGTATTGGCGAGGAACCTCCGTATGACCCAGATAAGTATACCTTTCAATATGTCTGTGACCATATTTTCCCAGACTTAAAAGAATCTGAAGTGTGTAGGAGAGAAGGTATCCCGCAGCAGTGGATTTCAGATGCCATTACTGTGGCCTTTTTGTCCTCATACTTTGAAGAGGAAAAGTTGCTTGAGGCGCAAGATGATAACCTACTTGCTGAGAGAGTGGCGCGAGCTTTTTGGATGTATGTTCTTGGACAGTTCTTCTTTTCCAATGCTAAGAACTACATCGATGCTGGATGGTTAGCGGCTTTGGAGGATACAAACAAAGTTGGAACTTATGATTGGGGTAGTGCTGGTATTTTAAGACTTTATTCCGCACTTGGCGCAGCGGGGAGGGGACAAAAGTCACTAACCGGATCATGTCAAATATTGGAGGTAATTTTATTTCATTCAAATTTCCTTTAACTGGGTATTTCGTGGTAAATTATTAACTTTGTTTGTTTTATTCAAATTGAAGTTTTGGGGGTACGAATATCTAGGCATACTTCGACCTCATAACCCATCTGCTGAGACCGAAAGTGTTTGGCCAAGATGTTCGCGGTGGAAGAGTGCACGAAAGAAGACTAATGATATTAAGCGTTCAAGGAATCTTCTGAATGTATTGACCGCCGACGATGTGACATGGCACCCGTGGGTTACCGTCATTCAAATCCATCTTAATGAGATTCCGCTTATGTATGCTGCTAACAAATAGGCGCACTGTATTTACTTGGATTTGCACTGTGAGTTGACACTTTTTTTCCGAATAGTCATATTTATTAATATTCTTTTTTATTTTACTGGTTCATGGCTGATAATAATTGCGTAGCACTCTTCGTGCTTAAATGGTTTCCCACCATTAGCTTTCTTGAATAGCCTCCTTACTTCTACGCTCTGTTTATTGTTGTTTAGAAAAATACTTAGTGCATCACATACAATTCAAAACTTTAATAAGGCAGTGCATAAAAATTAAGTCTTCACATGCCTTTGTTTCTGGGCCCTATCCAGTATGGTGTTCACGTTCCATTTCTGCCTCCTTTGCAGATTAAAGAGCCACATCTTTACTTATTCCCTGAAAGCGTTTTTGAATAGAGGTCCAACTGCGATCAGCCATTGAAGGTATAACTTCTTTCATTCCAGCTTTGATACGAGACCATAATTTGTCTTCTGATTGATCGGTACCAACACTACAATCTTGAGATATTGATAAATGAATCCTACACATGGTTATATCTTCATTAACAGTAAAATTTGGACCTCTTGGTTTTGGACCCATTAATGAAAGTGATTACAAACAAATTGGAATTACCAAAATTTAGAAAACCTTAGAAAATTCTTTCTTTCTTGTATGAACATGATTTTGAATTATGAAATATTGTTGTGTAGATGAAACACACACTAAGGCAACTCATTTATATACATTACGAATTAACTAGCCGTTCAACGGTAAAATTTTACAACGGATCTCTGAACAACAACCAGCAACGAAAAGTTTACTCAACGGTAACAATACGCTTTTTAAGGTGGACGTTTGTTTGCGGCGCCCGTGTGGAGGAGCGTTTACTTGAGACGTCCTCATATGAAGGCGTTTTGTTTTCAGGATCATTCATAAAAGAGCGTCTGTTCAATCGGCGCCTTACTAAGAGAGCGCCTGGTATCCGCGTCTTCTTAAACGGACGTTTGGAAAATGGGCGTCTTCTTAAATGCACATCTCAACCAGACGCTCTTCTAGCCTGCGTTTCTTCTACCAGCGTTCACCTAGTGAAGTGTTATTTCATACGCATTCTATAATGAGCGTCTCATCAAACGCTTCTCATTCCCTGCGTCCGTGTTTCTAAACGCTTTCATAAGGAAGCGTCTTTTGTTAACGCCCACGTGCAATAGCGTGCGAGTATATATAAGATTTTGGAGAAACTTTTCTTTGGAACAATGGATATACTCGCCTCATTCCTATATTTACTCGTCTGTTGCGCTTGATTTTAGGCGACCAGAGAGTAAATTTAATCTTTACTCTTTGGTATAGTCGCCCGCTGCAGTTGCTCTTAGAGCCTTTGGATACCATCATCTTGAGACGGGCTAAAGTGCACATTTTTAGAACTTTGGCATGCTGGTCAATGGCATGTTTATATTCCAACCTTTTAAGTCTAGTGGAGCTGGTAAGTTGCTTGGCTCCTTGCGTGAGAAGAATCAACAGAGAACTCAAACTACTGAACTCAAATACAAGCTAGATCGTTTTTGTTGGGCTTAAGCAGTGAATTTTATTTGGTACTTTGATGAATAGTAAACAGTTGGTTCATTATTAAGTTTCGAAATTAGTTGCATTTAGCATAAAATATAAAATTAGCCCATAAAAGATCCAGGTTAAATTGGGGCCTAGATGAATTATTTTAGTTCTACACAATTTTGTACTCAACTAGATAGAAGGATAAGGGGTATCTAATTAGATATTATCAAAAGTACTAAATTATCCTCAACTCATTAATCAACCCTAATACTTAAATCAAAATATAAATACAAAAATCTTTCTATTTTTCACTACATTCCAAATCTAACAAAACCCTAAAAAAAATTCTTTTTTTCTATTTCCATCAAACTTTCCAAATCCTAAAAACCCTATCCAATTTTTTTTAAAAAAATTCTCGGATCTCCCAATCACTCATTCTACAAGGTAAATGATAGACACATTTGTGTCTAAATTGTGCTCAATTATCTATTTACTAATGTTCGATTTTGTACTATTTATGGGTTTTTATGTCTTTATAGGTATTTTTGAGAAATAAATATTTGTGGAAAAATCGGCTCAAAAAGTTTTTAAAGGCACCCGGGAAAATTACTAAAGGCACCCACAAGTTGGATTGGGGGCAACTTCATTTCAAATTCAAAAATAAAAAAAATGGCGGGAAGAAAAAGTTTCACGTGAGAAATTTTCTGAGTTTGGTGAAAATCGAGTTTTAAAGAGCTTGTGGCAATTCTGAGTTACCCAATTAAAGAAGAATCGGAAACAAGATTAAACACATTACTTCTGAGTGTTTCACGCCGGAAAAATTGCTTGAAAAATCGATTCACAGCCGGAAAAGGAGTCTCACTCTGTTTTGGATTTGCATGATTGGAGTTGGATTTGGATGTTTATTTGCATCCTTATCGACTTAGGAAGAGTTATTAGGGTTCCCGAAGCCTATAAATACAAAAGAGAATCGAAGAAAAGCTCATGGGGGGAAGCGAGAGCAGCTGGAAAAGTTTCCAGGAAAAAGAAAAAATATACTGGTGAAGAACACATTAAGAACATAAGGCTCCAGAGAACAGTCGCAGTTTCTGTTGCATATTCCTTTAAATTTATGAAGTTGTTAGGAACCGTACTTTATCGTTTCTCTTTACTTTTCTCTTCAGTAACACAGGAAACATTCTCTGTAACGCTTATAAGCATATCAAATCATCTGTGTTACTTCTATATCATCATTGTAAACACTTTTTGAGCTATGAACAATTATTTTGAGAGTGTTTCCAACATGATGAGCTAATCACCATCACTGGGGCGATGGAGGAAGCTATTTTTCCAATAATAAAGTGTTAATTCTTATTTTATATATTTTTTGCAATTCTTTTATAATTATTTGCTTTGAATTAAAATTGGAAAAAAATGGTTTTTATCAATTAGTTGTGTTTTCTTTTGATGAGTCATGCTGGGTTTACTGCTTTTGATGTCTCATGCTTACGATTTACAATTATTATTTTGAAAACCTAACTTTGGCAATATTTGGATCAAACTGAATACATGAGTTGCTAGCTTTTTATCACTTGAAAAATTGGCGAATGGTGGAATCCTTAGTCCTAGTTCTTCCCATCAATTTTAAATCAACTTTACTTTAATCTGTTTTATTTTTAGTTACTAAAAATTAAGTTTAAAAATCGAATCTTCACAAGTCTTAGTATCAAACCCTTTTTACCACTATTCTAAAATCCCATCAATTTTTGGCGCCGCCGACTCGGACTTGTTTTTAGTTTTTTTTTAGGTTAGTTAGTTTAATTAGATTTTTATTTTTTACTTTGTTCTATTTTACGTTTCTTTGGGTATTTCTCTTTTTGCTAGAGGTTTTAGATTTTGGATTGAAAGGAAATAGAGCCAAAGACTTTGTTAATTAAAGAGTTGGAGTTAAAGTTAAAGCTTTAAGAACGGAAAAGAAGACAAAGAATTTTATTTTTAATTAGATTTTAGTTTTTTTAGGATTTATTTGTATAGAAAATTGTATTAGGAAATTTTTATTATTTCTATAATTTTTCTTTAATTTTTGGACACTTTTTGGACTTTATTTGGTCTTTGGACATTTTATAATTTTTAAACCCTACGGAAGGGTAATTTAAACATAAACTGCTACAGGGAAGGACGACAATTATGATATTGTCTCGACCCCTTGGGTTCGCACACTGACACAGGGGTCGGTGGCCCGAGTCGACTACAACTGTTTCATCCCCCGTCTAGTACGGGAGGTAAGACTCGATCAACCCAGGAATCCCCTGCAAGTGGGTTTACTGTATTCCTCTGTATGCATATATGTTGAGGAATTGAATACGGATTTACTTTTCTAGTAAAGGGCAAGAACTTGCCATATAAGATAAGGACTCGGATTTCATCACCGTTTCCTTCTTGCCCGATTTAGGAACACGTTACTAAACGCGAACCTAAACCTTAAAATTTTGACTAGAAAGAGACCGATAGGGTAACGAGCTTATAGGAAACTCGTTCAAAAGGACTGTATTGATTACTTTGTTAGCCTAGATCGAAGTTCAGGAAGATTATTTTAAGTTGATTAGATCCGCCTTGTAACCCAGGGAAAAGTTGCCAAAGAGACAGGGTTATCAAAGCTCCTTAGAGATTATCTTGTTTCTCTTCGACTTAATCTAATTCGGATCGTTCTAAGAGGTTTGCTAAAACTGTAACTAGTTGCCTTTCGAAGGAATAGAAGCTAGTCTAGAAACAATCTAAGTGGAGCCATCATGCTTTTTGTTTGCTAGATTCGATAGGTTTGATTTGGTTGAGTCATCCTTGCTTGTGATTGTTTAGAATTCCCTTCCAATTAGGATTTATTTTTTAGTTTTTTAGTGTATGCCAAGACCGCTCGAAGTCACACTTAGTGAGCTTGGAAAAGAGATACTTTAGGTCGTTTGATCAGTGACGAAGTTACTTCTAGTCCTTTGATAGCGCCAGCAATGACAACTTTAAAAGCTTTGTTGAACTCGACTAGGACTTCCCGTCCATCGTGTATCAAGTTAGCTGAAACTGAAGTAAACTATGAGTTGAAACCTGGGACCATAAAGATGCTCCCAATCTTCTTAGGGAAAGAAAATGAAAACCTCTATTTCCATGTTAGGGATTTTGAGGAAATATGTAGGACCATCAGGATTAAGGACCTAGATGATGAATCATTGAAACTTATACTGTTTCCTTTTTCACTAAGAGACAAAGCCAAATATTGGCTATATAGTTTGACTTCCGAGTCAATTGAAACCTATGAACAACTTACATCTCCTTTTTACAGAAGTTTTTCCCTAGGCACAAAACATCATCTATTAGGCAGCAGATTTGCACATTTACTCAACAAGAGGGGGAATCTTTATATAGGTATTTAGAAAGGTTCAATGACTTAATATCACAATGTCCTCATCATGGTTTAGAAAAAATAAGGCTAGTTCAGATCCTCTACGAGGGTTTAGATTATTCGACAACAACCATGGTTGAGTCTTTATCTACATGTGGGTTTGAAAATCAAATTGTCGATGGTGTGATGACATTTTGAATGAAATCGCCGAAAAAACCCAGCAGTAGGAAAACAGAAGGGAGCCCCAGAAAACATATCTTCTAAGCAGAGGAAATGTCAATAAGGTAGAAAGATCTTTTGAATCAGAGGCTAAAATAGCAGCTATATCGAAAAGGTTAGAAGCTTTAGAACTGAGTCATTCTAGTTGTGGAAGTAAACCCAAATCATTTTGGGAAGGACAAACTGTTGAAGAGCAAGCCTATGCTCTTTATAATAACACTAGATTTGATAACCATCAGAAGTTTGACCCTTATTCAGAAACCTATAACCCTGGTTGGAGAAACCATCCTAACCTTTCTTGGTCTAAGGGCCAGAGTCAAGGTCAGTCTAATAATTCTAAGGTTCCCTCAGGTTTTGGTTATACTAAGAATCCTTTAGAACCGGTACAATTTCAGAATCCGCTAGAAAAGACGATCATGAGTTTAGCTGAGTCTGTCTCCTCTTAACTCAGAACACTAAAGATTTTCAGCAATCGTTTGAACGAAATTTAGAATAAAAAGATGATCCATGCTAACTCTCAGGCTATTTCTCATTTAGAAACCCAGGTTGGTCAAATCGCTGAGTCTTTGAGAGAAAGAGAAAAAGGTAGGTTTCCTAGTCAACCAACCCAATCCTAGAGGAGTTCATGAAATATCTTCTGGTGAGAAATCATCAAATCATGTGAATGCAATTAGAACCCTTAGGAACGGTAAAATATTAGACAACAAGGTAACTATGCCTGATAGTGAACATATTGTAGTTCACCCTTCTGATCCAGTAGTTGAAGAGACTGATGAAGTCTCTTTAGAGCCCGAGGTAGTCCCTCATAAGCCAGATTTTGTGCCTAGAGCCCCGTTCCCACAACTGTTAGCACCAACCAAGAGGGAATCCAACTTTAACAACATAGTGGAGGTTTTTAAGCAAGTCACGATCAACCTTCCATTATTATATGTAATTAGGAAGATTCCTTCTTATGCCAAGTTCCTTAAGGATATGTGTACGCGAAAGCGAAAGCTTAATGTACAAAAGAAAGCCTTTTTAGCTAGTCATGCGAGTTCGATTATTCAGAACAATACAAACCCTAAGTACAAAGACCCAGGTTCCCCAACCATTTCTTGCACAATAGGTAACTACCGTGTTGAGAAAGCATTACTTGACTTATGAGCCAGTGTGAACTTACTTATGTACCATATGTGCCTCCATCTAGGACTTGGTTATTTGAAACCTACTCAGATAATACTTCAATTAGCTGATAGGTCTGTGAAAATTCATCATGGTGTCATAGAGGATGTTCTTATTGAGGTCAATAAGTTTACTTATCCAGTAGATTTTTTTGTCCTTGATACCCAACCTGTCCCTGACCCAGAGAATCATATACCTGTGATATTAGGTCGCCCATTTTTAGCTACATCTAATGCGATCATTAACTGTCGAAATGGTATTATGAACTTATCGTTTGGTAATATGACTATTGAGATGAATATTTTCAATATTAGTGACCAACCACCAGAGCTAGACGACACATGCATTAAAGAAGTTAACATGATAGGAACATTAGTTCAGGAGTCATTACCAAATACTTTGATAGAAGATCCCTTAGAGAAATGCCTAACCCACTTTAAATTTGATGTTGACGATGATAATGTTATTAATGAGGTGAATACCTTGTTAGATTCTGCACCTTTGATGGACACTTATAATTGGAAAACTAATTTTGAACTTCTACCAGTTCATAAGTCCACCTTATTTCCTTCTACAGAGGAAGTCGAGGGTAGTTCTGACCTTAAAGACTCTACAATCCAATCAATAGTTTTTAGTCCATCTGAGAGTAATGTCCACCCTAAGTTTGGTGGTACCGATGATTCTTGTGATTGTCAAGTATCCCTACTTAAAGTCCCTAACTTGGGACTTGACATTTGCACCTCTACCATTTTATAAGATCATCTTCAAACTAGATTTCCTGAGCTTGTTGATGTCCAGAAAGAAGTTCAGTTTTTAGAAACCCATCCTCTGGTCGATGTGGTTTACCTAGGAAATAATACCAAGATTGACTTTGTTTTCCCACCAAAATATTTTCTTCCATATGTGGGAACATATGAATTTCAAATGTGTCAGTTATTAAGTTTTGAGACTAAGCCTAATTACTTTAGGGAATTAGAATCGACACATTTGTTTAAGAATGACCACCTTTATAGTAGTCAATTGTGTGAGTCAAATTTGATTGACTTTGAGGATCTACAATTATTCAGGTTATTATTATGTGCTTCTAAGTTCTTAGTTGAGTTACTCAGACTATGTGCTTCATTTTTCTATACCCATCTTCTAAATCTTTCATGTGATTGAACTTTGATAGATTCTGAGTATTGTGGTTGAACGACTATCTGAGTAGAGCTTTGTTTTCTTATGTATGAATTTTAGTATACTTGAGTAAGAACTCGTGTACAGCAGTTGGACTCAAATAGGGTAATGATTCCCAGAGCCGAAGAATTTAGTATTCCAACTATTTAGTGTTTATCGTCAATCGTTCACGAGTAGCTAAAATTTGGAGTAAAAGGTTTTGTGGGTATACCTCTTGTAAACCCCCACGAGACAAAACTCCTCCACTAGGGACACCTAGGGGTTTAAAGGCTTATTACATATGCTAAATGTAGTCGCGATTCCTGCAAAAGTGAGTTAGGATTTTATTTTATTTTCTAGATTAGATTTGCTCGAGGACTAGCAAATAGTAAGTTTGGGGGAATTTGATAGACACATTTTTGTGTCTAAATTGTGATCAATTATCTATTTTACTAGTGTTCGATTTTGTACTATTTATGGGTTTTTATGTCTTTATAGGTATTTTTGAGAAATAAATATTTGTGAAAAAATCGGCTCAAAAAGTTGTTAAAGGCACCCGGAAAAATTACTAAAGGCACCCACAAGTTGGATTGGGGGCACCTTCATTTCAAATTCAAAAATAAAAAAATGGCAGGAAGAAAAAGTTTCACGTGAGAAATTTTCTGAGTTTGGTGAAAATCGAGTTTTAAAGAGCTTGGGGTAATTCTGAGTTACCCAATTAAAGAAGAATAGAAAACAAGATTAAACACATCACTTCTGAGTGTTTCACGCCGGAAAAATTTCTTGAAAAATCGATTCACATCCGGAGAAGGAGTTTCACTCTGTTTCAGATTTGCATGGAATTGGATGTTTGTTTGCATCCTTATCGACTTAGGAAGAGTTATTAGGATTCCCAAAGACTATAAATACCAAAGAGAATCGAAGAAAAGCTCATAGGGGGAAGCGAGAGCGGGCGGAAAAGTTTATACGAAGAAGAAAAAATATGCTGGTGAAGGACACATTAAGCATAAGGCTCTAGAGAATAGTCGCATTTTCTGTTGCAAATTCCTTTAAATTTCTGAAGCTGTTAGGAACCGTACTTTATCGTTTCTCTTTACTTTTCTCTTCAGCAACACAGGAAACATTCTCTGTAACGCTTATAAGCATATCAAATCGTCTGTGTTACTTCTATATCATCATTGTAAACACTTTTTGAGCTATGAACAATTATTTTGAGAGTGTTTCCAACATGATGAGCTAATCACCATCACTGGGGCGATGGAGGAAGCTATTTTTCCAATAATAAAGTGGTAATTCTTATTTTATTTATTTTTTGCAATTCTTTTATAATTATTTGCTTTGAATTAAAATTGGAAAAAATGGTTTTTATCAATTAGTTGTGTTTTCTTTTTATGAGTCATGTTGGGTTTACTGCTTTTGATGTCTCATGCTTACGATTTACAATTATTATTTTGAAAACCTAACTTTGGCAATATTTTGATTAAACTGAATACATGAGTTGCTAGCTTTTTATCACTTGAAAAATTGGCGAATGGTGGAATCCTTAGTCCTAGTTCTTCCCATCAATTTTAAATCAACTTTACTTTAATCTATTTTATTTTTAGTTACTACAAATGAAGTTTAAAAATCGAATCTTCACAAGTCTGAGTATCAAACTCTTTTTTACCACTATTCTAAAATCCCATCAATTTTTGGCGCCACCGACGCGGACTTGTTTTTAGATTTGTTTTTAGTTTTTTTTAGTTTAGTTAGTTTAATTAGATTTTTATTTTTATTTTATTCTATTTTACGTTTCTTTGGGTATTTTGATGTATCGTGTGATGTTGATGTATCGTATCCAACGATTCTGGTATGAGCTCCGTGAACATGAAGAACATGCATCAGAGTCGTTGGATACGATACATCCACATCGAACGATTCTAATCCATATTAATCGCTGATAATTACCATGCCCAGAATCGTTGGATGAGATCTGTTGTATCCAACGATTTTACCTTTTTACTTTTTTACTTTTCCTCACATGAGAATCGTTGGATATGATCTGTTGTATCCAACGATTCTACCTTGTCATTTTTTTAACTACTCTGAGATTGGCATCGTTGGATAATAACTGATGTATCCAACGATTCTACTTTGTAATTTTTTTTTACTTTTCTGAGATGGGAATCGTTGGATAAGAACATCTAATCCAACGATTCTACTTTGCCTTTTTTTTTTTACTTGTCCGAGATGGGAATCGTTGGATAAGAACTGTTTAATCCAATGATTCTAGTTTGCCATTTTTTTTACTTCTCTGAGATGGGAATCGTTAGATAATAACTGTCTAATCCAACGATTCTGGAGACTATTAATTCTCACTCTGTTTTTGTACACTTTTATGGTTAGAATCGGTGGATACATATTATATTAACCAACGATTCTGTTGAGTTCATTTTATTTCCTTAATGATTTTGTTGTTGATTGAATTAGTGAATTGTGATTGTTGATTTTTGTTTCTCTTTAACCATACTTATATCTTTTTTCTTCAATTTATTTTTCGCAGACATGGAGAACAAAGGAAAGAGTACTAGCTATTATACACAAATCTGTGAGTATGATGTGAATAGAAATCCGGAGCCACCTATTGTGCGAAGCCTATATAAATTTGGTTATCCGTTTGGAAGAGAGACAAAGATGGAGCAAGTGAAGAGGCTTCTTGGAGAGATCTCTTTGGAAGAGCTTGACGAGGTCATTAATATTGCAACCCTCAGAACCGAAACCATTATTTTGTGGAGGGAGTTTCATGAGGCATTAGTTGTTGAGGAAGTTGCTGAAGCCGCTGATTATGTCGATGTCGCTGAAGCTGATCAAACTGATAAGTGAGAGGTTCCTGAAAAATGATTTGTTATGTTTATGGATGTTTTTTTATTTCTAAAACAATAGTTCATGTTTTATTAAAATGACTTGTCATGTTTGGATCGTAGTGACTATAAGGTTTAATATGTCTTTGAACTAAGGTTTATATTACATCTTACATGATACTTTTCATTGCAAATGGTCAAACTTAGGCTCAACTGCTTGTTTTTTGATTTTTTTTTTATTTTTTTTTTGAAAATACAGTCGTTGCCCCTTTATGCATATAAATAGGATAACCCATTCTCCATCATACACTACTTCATTCAAAGAAATCCTTCTTCAATATTCACTGCTTCCTTCAAAGTAAAACTCTTTTGCAATGGCAAGTCCATCATAAACTACCAATTCGACTGAAGATATATTTAGAAGATGCAAACGAACTTATCAAACATCATCACCAACTACAAAATCAATAAGGCTATGGAAGAAGAGATACGCAAGAGAAGCAAACCAATGACTGCATGGAAAAAGAGAAAAGCAAGAAACGAGGTTACGACCCAATTCCGACAAAGGGAAATGTTAAAGTCCGTTGTGGATGAGATGAAATATATTAGGAACTACTACGTCGTCATGGATTTACCAGAAAAAGCTCGGGATGAGCGTATATTTGGAATCTGGTAAAAACAGGACCTTATGTTCCCAAGTCGGACGCAAAGTGGAAGGGTCCACGCCATGATTACACGGACGACTATGTTTCTGATAGGTTCTTTCATTTTAAGAAGTTGTGCACCAAGTAAAACGAGTTTCTCACTAGGCACAAAGGGATAAGTTTACGGCACATGATGCATTTACCAAATGGAGAGAAGAGCCGTCTTATCTTTCGAAGCTGCCATGATAGTTGCGTCTCGCACCGGGAAATAAATATCTCCTAATTTTAAATAAATATGTAATTTTAAGTTTTTTTATATTAATGAAAAAAATGTCTTATTTTATTGTCGAATAATTCGATCAACATTAATTGTGATTATGACAACCATTGTTCACTTTAACAATCTTATATACACAATTGACTCTATTAACTATAATCTCAAACGGGCAATCATGCTTCTTTGAATTTGATTTACTTATGTAGACCCTCGACGTCCTCTTCATATACGGTTTTTCCTTTGACAGGTGACTTTTTTTGCCACTTTTCCCGTAAATAATTTCCAAACGATCACGCCTCGTACGACGGCCTAAGACTAATGCGCATTTGATCGCATACTCCTTCTTTTCCCATAGCAAATTATTGTGGTAGTGGGTAGAAGAATCAGGCCCCATCTGAGACACGAGTATAGGTTGGTTCTCGAACGCTTGAACAATCTACAATATAAGAAAAATTGGGCCAATGGAATCGGTGGTTAGGTGACAATCGTGTTGAACGATTCCAAAGAATCGGCCATTAGGTCGATACACACATCCAACGATTCTACATAGTCTTGATTTTGGGGAGGAAATCCCTGAATGATAGAATCGGCACAAGTGAAATGATTTATGTAACGATTATAGCATTCATCAAAGCGCAGTTCTTCTGGACACTTTTTCGACTAGAATCATTACATAGATCAACACACATTTACCGATTATTTGACCCACTAATTCCTCCAAAACTGAACCATAATCGGTCGTTATGATGACATTGTAACCAACAATTCTGGGTTATACGGAGGCTAGAAAATAGGTCAAATTTACAAAAATAATATCACTTTTTGGAGATTGTAGACTACAAATACATGTTTGGAGATCCTAAGAACGTATACCTGACGTTTGGAAGCATTAAGATGTCCGTTTTTCCGGTTTGAATCTTCATTTGCTTGATTAAAATCCTCATCTATGCTTTGGTTTACACGTTCTTGTTCATCCAACAAAAACCCCAAATCGTGTGGATCGAAAGCACGATAATCTGATTTACGATACGTAGATGCACCCACTTCTTCTTCACCATTAGAATATACATGAAGTAATCAAATTTCATCTTTGCTACCAAAAGCCTAGTTTTCCTCAAGTTCCTTTTCTTCTTCTTCAAATTTTCAAAGAAAACTCTGCTCTAATTCTTAACATCTAACCCTAACTATAATCTAGTTTGAATCACCAACTAATTTAACTAACATTTGAATTAATTAACACAAATCAAGCATATTAGTTACTAAAATAAAAAGTTGGATAAGGAGTTTTTTTTTATAATGACCATATTTGAAACTTTTAGAGGTAGGCCCAAAATAATTCCCGTAGGCCCCAATTTAGCCAGGTAAAAGATCGATCAAGTTATAAATTTTCTTTTTTATATTTTAAGACAAAAAAGTTTAGATTTATTATAAAAAAACAAAAAAAAACATTACGAAAGGATCTCTTCAAGTAGAAAAAGAATAGATCGGTACGCCATTATACAAGAGTATAAGATTATAAGCCTTGAATGCTTACAATTATTTTCCAATTTAAAACCAAATCTCTAAAAATAATTACTCTAAACCATATTGGTTTAGCTCCCCATATAAACAATGAGCTATTTACTTTATTGGATAAACGTCTATTTTTCTTCCTTTTTTGTTTGGCACAAGCCTTTTATTGCTTTTTCCTCAAATCACCCAACAAACCACGAAGAATATAAGAGGTCATAACTTCCTTCTACTTACTCATGCTCTTCTATACTTCCAAACAAGTAATTTCATTTTGAGTGACCCTGCCTATACCCATCCCTGATCATATCGGTTACAAAATAATTCCAGATTTTAGATGTGTACTTACAATGCATAAGCAAGTGATTGACAGTTTCTTCCTTAGATGCGCATAGAAAACATGCCTTTTCTTGTATACTGCAATCTCTTCTATTGAGGTTGACTATTGTAGGTATAACATTGTGTATTGCAAACCAACTGACAAAAAATGGAACTTTGGGGGGGAACATGCTTAACCAATATACTCATGTATGGAATTGTTCTTGATTTTGTATGTCACTTGAGCTGAGCCAATTATAAGCATAAATCATAGTAAAAATCTCACATGTTATTGGTATAATTGTATCTTCACAATGGGAAAGAGCTGGAGGTGAACCTAACAACATCACGAGGCTTGAAATGTCTATCAACTCCACTCCATTTGGCAGTCTTCTATACCCAATATTTTATTTCTGATATACTCCTTGATATAAGCTTGCATGTCAGTAGACATAGACACTATGGAATTGGGTTTTCATCTCTAATCCATCCTTCTACTTGTCCCACCAAAATATGATTGAAGCTTCATTACCAATTTTTGTTGAAAGGTATCAATAATATGGTTGTTATTATGGATATATTCCCTTACAAAGCCCCATACCATGAGGCTTGGATGAACCCTTGCCCCATAAATTCTCTTCAGATCCTTTCATGTTTTCCCATATAACTTTCCTCCATAAAGAATGCTTTTCTTGCTGGAATCTCCATGTTTATTTAGCCATTAGTGCTTGATTTTTGTATCCCAAAGCTTCTGATAACTAAGCCACCATACTTCTTTTGGTCTACGAAACTTCTTCCAAAACACCCAATAAATTTTCTTTTTCTCTCTTGATGAGGCCTAAAGGAAATATTTTGAATCAAACTCCCCAAAAGACTATAGTCTGGTTGGAAATATTTACAAGATTATCTTAAAGTTATTAGCATAAAGACTATAAACAATGGCATACAAACTAATACAAGAGAATCACTTCATTTGTAAAGGTAAAATAAATATTAGATAGGATTTTGGTGGTTGGTAAATTAGTAAATGAAAGAATAAAGTTCGAAATTCTAGGTATACTATATAAACTGGATGTACATAAGGATTTTGATAATGTGATCTAATGTACAATTGATAATGTTTTAGTTGCTTCTTTATTTGGATATAAATGGAGGAACTGGATGTCTTGGCGGTTTGTTTCTTCTACACAACATTCTCTACTCATAAATGGAAGCGGTACAAGTAGATTTCAACCATATAAAAGTATAATACAGGGTGATTCTCTATTGATACATGCATTATTTGCATTATTTTGATGCTCTAATTCATTTTTTTCTTGTTAGTTTTTATATCATTATTCTTTGATTTTTTTTGTTTTTGAGTTTCTTAGGAGTTTTGAAATGTATTCAACCAAAGAAGAAGAAAAGAGTTCATTACAACACGAAATGAACAAGGAAGTCAAGTTTTACCAATGGAGAAGGGCCATAGACCAAATTAAACTCATTCAAATACAGAATTTCTTAATACCATCCTGAAGATGACGAGAATACAAAGTGAACGCAAAAAGGATGAGGTCATTCCGAGTTTGGACGAAGAAGTTATGGACAAAACAACCGAAGCAAGAAAAAGTGATCTACGACTCAACAGTCGGCATTGCTCTTACAATACTGACTGTAACACTATTTCGGGCAGAAAACTTGTATTTTTGACCCCTAGAATCGGCATTGCTCATGGGAAATCGACAATACCGCCTGTAGCAAGTTTTGTGACAGAGATTTGAGTTATTTTGGTTCTAGAGTCGGCGTAGGTCATGGAAATCGGCTATGCCGACTGTGGCAAACTTATGGGGTCTGTTTTGATGTGTTTTGGACTTCTAAATGGATACAACGTAGTCCCTCATGGTTTTTAAGACCTAGATATCATGATTATTATATAAGGAGACCCCTAAGATATTAAGAAGATAACTTTTTACATAATAGAACAAGGAGCTAGGGCTTGGAGTTGCAATTGATCATCACGATTTATAGGGTTTGGTTTACTTGTTTTCTTTTATATTTTCCATGGATTTTGAGAAATCCATGATGAGCTAAACCTTTCATATTGGTTAAGGATGTAGTTGGATATCATAAACATGTTACTAAATTAATATATTAATTTTGTTATCTTAATCAAATCATTATCGTTCTTGTTCTACTAATTATTATCCCCATGTATGATTGTGTGAATGTTTGTTTAAGAGCGCTACTAAATAACCATGAATGCATATCTATTGATAGAATAAGGTTTTGAGATACGGAACTGTTGATGCACCTTGTCATAAGTAGCATATTTTGATTACCAATTGTATTCAAAACCTTTATGTGATTGGATGTAGAAGCTTGACCTATATTAAATAGATAAATCGTAGTATATCTATTGCATTGATTAGACTAATTCATGTAACTTAAATATCTTGAAGGATTAAACTTGATAGCACGTTGTATTAGGTTGTTCGTTGAATAGTATTTACATATTCATCGTTATGGTATGTGATGACATGAGGAATTTACCGGAGTATGCTCTCGATGGGATGCTCTAGGGATCTTGATAATGAATGATTAAGTTACAACTCTAGTTATTAGTTAAAGTGCATGTCTTATGATTGAAGATGAACCCTTAACCAGTACTTTCAACCTATTGATTCTCTTTATTCATTCTTTGATAGTATAATTATTTTAGTCTAAAACACAAAATCCTCGCAGTTTACATAAGTTTTCAAATATGAATAACAACCCATATCTCCCCGTGGATCGAATTTGTTCTTACAACTGTACTCTTATTTATAATTGTGAAGTGAAAGAACTTAAAATAATCTTGCTTGGCTGACAACCGACCATCTATCACATTTTCTATAATAATGGTTGCAGAAATTGTTACTAAACTGATAAATAGGGTTGTAAAGCTAAATGTGTTGAAGGGTTTCACCATAAACATTAAAGTACTAGACATAGATATGCAATTTGAAAGCAATACTCTAGTGTTCTTAGATGTAATAAAAGAATACATGGAGAATCTCTTAACCATTCTGCAGATATATGAAGCAATTACATTCCTTCAAACCAAAATTAGAAACTCTGCAATAGTCAGTATTAGAGCTGACAAGAAAATTCAAGACCTTGTAAAAAATTTAGGATGACAAATGAAGACTTTTCCTTTCAAGTATCTTGGTATGCCTATAGGAGAAAAATGCAACCATGTGGCCATTTGGGATGACCGATGACATCATTTAAAGGTATCATAAAAGACTAACGACATGAAGGAAAAGACTACTTACAAAAGAAGGCAAACTAGTCTTCGTCAAAAGTGTTTTTTCTTCACTACCAATATATTATTTCTTTATATTAAATTCTTGTAAGTGTTGAAAAGAGTATAACTCAATTAATGCATTTTTTGGGGGAATAAATTTGATGAAAGAAACATTGACTCACCAATTCTGTTCTTCATTATCATAAAATTCTTGAGAAGTTCCAATAATTTCCAAAGTAGCTTTATAAAATTTTATTGGGTATCCATCGAGCCCTGGGATTTATTATTCTGAAAACCTTTTATTGTAGTTACAACTTCTTATTCTTGAATATTTCTCTTTATTCAATTATTTTTTTCCTACGCAATCTTGTTAAAGAGGATTTCACCCGATTGAGGTATCCAAGCATGTTTATTTTGAAACAGGTTTGTAAAGTATTCTTGAAACTCATTCTTAATATTTTGTTAGCAGAAACTATCTTCCCTATTGATGACAAACTTACGGATTGTGTCTTTTCTTCTCTTTACACTAGCTAATTAGTGGAAGTATCTAGTATTGTCATCACCCTCGGTATAGTATTTGGAATTTACTCTTAATAATAACTTCCTCTGGTTCTCAATACTTATGTTCTTCAATTGTAGCTTCCATTACACCCTCTCATTAAATTGTTGTTTTTAAGTGGATCGTACTCCTCAAGTAAGTTTAGTTCATCAAATTTATCATTTAATTCTTGTTTCATTACTGCCACTTTTCCACTTATGTCTCTATACCATCTTTTTAAAAAATGTTTTAGGTTTTGCAATTTCTTGGAGATGATAAAAGTTGGAGAACCATTATGCACCAATTAATACTACCAAATTTTTATTTTGGGAAAAATAGTTTCATTTGATAACCAATACGCTTCCAACTTTTATGGATGATTAACTATACTTTATTATATTAGCAGTACTTGGTGATCGGTCTGAGAGAGACCAAGACAAAAGAGTTTGAGCAATATTGGAAATTTACTTTCAAAATTAGGAGATTCCAGAACTCTATCCAGTCTACATATGAGAGGATTTTGCTTCATATTTAACTACATATAAATTCTCCCACTTAAAGGTAAATATCTTAATTTCTGATGTTCCATGAACTAATTAAAGAGTTTTCTTCCTCTTGATGATCCACCCGATTTGTTTCTTTTTCAGCTTTTTCTGGTTGCATTAAAGTCATATGCTATGCACCATTCTTCATTCACCCACCCTATCAAATCATCCATATCTTCACAAAATTAAAATTCTTGGTTGTCTTTACAGGGATAATATACGTTTGTGATTAGTCACCAAGTATAACCATCACTTATATGCATTTGAATGCCTGATTAAAAGTGTTATGACCCATTGTTTCATCACTTCAGCTTCTTAAAATCTAACCACTATACCTATGTAGATATAAACTCACTACTAAGCTAAGAACATAAGTAAAAAGACACTAGAGAGAGAATTTGTGTTTCATTGATAGAATCTTCAAGTTGGGATTCTTAGCTTTGAAGCTAATATTACATATATATAGGCTTGAGGAAGCACCTATTCAATGATCCGGTGCTCCTCAATGGGTACACTAGCTAAGTTACAGACATTCTAAAGTATTCCTAGACTTGGACTTGGTGTGACGCCTTTAGGTAATACTAGCTCTTTGGGCTTGGGAAGACATATGGAATATGGTATCCAGATTCTGTATTTTTTTTCGTTATCCTAAAGGAGGTGGTGATCTCCAGTGCCTTCTCTTGCGGAGGGTCTTTGTCATGTTTGGGTCTGGTGAGCTTTTGTGCTGACATAGTCGGTTTACGTTTGTTTGTGGTCTTCGGAGAGTTGGTTGGTGTACAAATTTATCGGAGAGTTGCGTCTACTCGGATATTGGTGTTGTTTCCACGGAGCGTCAGATGTTGTTGAAGCCTTACATATATTCAAATACTGATGTTGTTTCCATGGGGCGTCGGATGTTGCTGAAGTGTTGCATCTGTTAGGATGCTTAGAGGTTGAAACCTCTTATTTAGTTTCTGTATAACAAATACTTATTCGTCTTAGTGATTTTCATTGTCCTTAGTTTTTTATCGTACTCTCTCTGCAACTTTTTTTATCAACTTGAAATGGCTGACTCTTCTTATTCCTCGTATGAGTGCAAACACATGGTTTCTTTCCTCGCTTTTAATATTTTTGTTTTCCAATACTAATTTCTCTTCCCCATTTTTTATCCCAGATGAGTTGTTGAAGTCTCCTCCTTGTTATTCTTTTAGTATTGATGCTTTCAAAGATATTGCTGCGATTATCGGTGGAAGAAAGAAGAAAGGTGAGGCGGTCGTTGCTGGTATTGTCCCTTCTAAGGCGCGTGGATATGCCGAGATACAGAAAGTTATGTGGCGGTTGTTGCGATCCTTGAAAGAAAGTACAAGCATTTCGTCAATGAATAACTAGAAGCTGTGGACAAGCTTTACTTCATGACAGAGTCTTGTTCTACTGATGGCGGTTCGTCGTTTCCCGGTCAGGATCTTGAGGGTCCATACTTTCTTTCCGCTCGTGTTTATTTAGTGAAGACCAAGAGAATATATACCGAGGCGATGCGGAAGTCTCATGATGGTCACTATCATTAGGTCAAAACTCTTAACAAGTATGGAGCGGGAATGTGAAGTTCTTGGTGTCCCGTTCTGCTTCGGTTAAGTTGCGTCTTTTTTTTATCCATTTTTTGTTCCTACGCGTGTATTAGATTTCAAATTGGCCAATATATTTTTTATATGTGTATTATAGCTTTTTATGAAATGAAAGTGCCTAGGTGTCTGATTTTCTGTTATCAACTCTCCTTTCTTCTTTGGTACAAGGATCTGCCGCAGAGAACGCGGATGAATGATAAATGGCTTAACTTAACTCCGAACATGAGGGATTGTCACAGGACTCCGAACATAAAGGGATACCACGGAGGATGCAAAATAAAATGAATAATGATTTGGCTCTGGACATGAAGGATTGTCACGGAATTCCAGACATAGAAGGATGCCATAGATGATGCAAATAAATTACTAATGATTTAGCTCCGGACATGAAGGATTTTCATGGGACTCCGGAATAGAGGGATGCCACTGAGGATGTAAAATAAAATGACTAATGATTTGGCTTCTGACATGAAGAATTATCACGAGACTCTGGACGTAGAGGGATGCCACGGAGGATGTAAATAAAATGACTAATGATTTAACTATTCATCCCTCCTTCTATTTTCTGAGAGAATTTTTGATAGGTTTTTTTACAACTGGAATGTTTTCGAACGAGTGTTTTTTGGTATTTCGAATCAAATTGTCTGCCAGAGTTAGGTGGATAGCTTATGCAGGAATCAAAATCCTACTGAAGCAATGTGGCGGAGTAGATGATGACCAGAATCCTTATTACTCTCAGTATTCTAGTTTTATCGTACTTCTTTTTTTCTTGTACATAATGTTGCTTTACCTACTTTTTCCGATATGAAATTTTTCTTCGTTGCTTTGTTATGAAATCGGTGATGGGGATGACTTGCTATTTTTTGATGGGATTTCTTTTGAAATTCATGTGGAAAGTGTCTATTATTATTTTCTAAAAAACCTATGTAAATATTTTTTGCAATCAGGTCATGCTACGGGCTTCATGTGGACGATTGTTACTAAGAATGCACAGCGACCAGGATGGATATGCCCTATGAGTCATACATATTTTTTGGGGTACTGATACAAATTTATAAATATAAACATCTTTATAAATGTAAATGCGACTTATAAATATAAATGTGATTTAGCTTGCTGCTTCATTCCTGTTGGGGCCTTCCGGTTGTATGCTTTTTGGCGCTCAAGGTGCTTCACTGGACGGGTTGTGGAGGATCTGCTTGAGGTGTTTAGTGTCCGATTGTAGCTATTATCAAGCGGGTACGAACAATATAGTTACTATTTGCGAGGGACTCGGAGCATTTCGGATGATGATGTAGCCATCATTTAGTTGGTCCTCACACCATAGCTTACGACAACTTTTCAAAACTTAGATGGACTAATACGTACTGAAATTGTAAAGACTGACACTAATGTGAACTGCGAATGCTGACTTTTGTTTTCCCAAGGTTACACAAAGCTAATATCCTGACCGAACACGCTTTACGGATGTACCTACACCCTTTCGGATTATTTATACTAATTTCGGACACGATACGCGGGTGTTTGTGGGTAAAAATAAATTTAGGGATAAAACAATAAAAATAAGGTGGGCGCATGAGAATTCGTCTAAACCTTTAAACATTTGTACTGTAGAAGTACTTTTTTTAAGTTCGAGAGATTAAATTCACACAAGATTGGCCGAAACCAAGAGATGGTTGTTCCATTCTTACTTCGGTCACAAAGGAAGGAGAATGGTTGGTCTTAGGGAGGAAAGCAAATGAAGTCTTGAGGATGGAATGTAGGACTCCGTTAGGTGTGATAGGTGTTTATTGCTATGAAGGATTCTCTATGTATGACTGAGACAAGGCCTTGATAAAAATCAGATCATAGATTTGTATGTTCGTACGTTCTGTCTGTACGTCTGTGTGTTTTCCGTTTGTATTAATTTTGATAGATTGAGGAATCTATTTATAATATCATAGCAGTAACCGTTCACCCTGTCCTCGTAGGAAGTGGTAGTTATGAAGTAGTGCTGAAGTGGAGGTGATGGAGAGTGTGTTAAAACCGTGTCCCACTTGTGGGGAAGAATGGAAAGTTACACACTCATTACTCTTCTACTTTGCTAATTGTCGCATATTCCAAACACTTCTCGTAATAGGTGCACTGCTACACCGCATGTCCTAGACCTCCATACCGATACCCTAGTGAATATCTCCCCATTTGTGACATATTTGATGTCTCGTGTAATTTTTATATCATTAAACACTATATTATTGTGAAGTTGAAGGAGACTTTCTTAGTTAGTCATTTGACAAGTGGCTTTCCATGCTTGACTAGCCTGATGAGTCTACCATGACTAATTTTGTAAAAATATACAAATTAAAATGAAAAATGCGTATTTTATTTTATTAAATTTACAAGGAACATTGTTGATGTGGTGAGGTGTGGCATGCTGAGTGCAAGCATATACGTGGCATGCGGAGTGCAAGAATATGTGCGACATGCGAGGTATGAAAATATATTTATGGGGCCATGTATGACAATATATGCACGAGGCCATGTATGGTGTTTGCAACACTTATAATCGTTTCATAAATGAATTTATACCGTGGCATATTTGGCTAGGTTTAGCCATCAAAACTACACTTGTTTGCAATGCTTATAAGCGTTGCTAATGCTTAACTTGGTCGTCCATGCATTTACCGCAGCACGTTTGTCCAACTTCATGGTTTACAACGCTTATAAGCATTGCAAACCTTTAAGTTGGCCATCCATACGTCCGGTTTGGTGTGGCCGGCCAAACAAGCTGTTATAAGCGTCGCAAACTCAAATTTGAGCCATCCCCTTTGTTGAATTAGGGTTAGGAGGATACGCTTGTTGTTTGAGACACATGCAAGTGTTGTGAACCCAATATTAGTGTTTCTTAAGTTTAAAATTGAGTTTTACTTTATTCTATTCACGTTGGTTTCTCCCTTAAGCAAGGATTGACATGGCCAAGGCTAATTTGGCTAGTAAGAGCTATATTTTGTGCTTAGCACAGTTTTGACTTGATGTCTAAGCACAGTTGTGGCGCTTTAGTCAAGTAAATTCATCTGTAACTTGCTACATACCTCTATACAGATTTGTATAAGTAGTTCTAGTAAGTCAACATCATTCAGTTGAGCATAAATATTGGCACAAGGTAATTTTTGGGCAATTCGTCTAGGAGCTTGAGATTTGTTATGTAAAAAATCATATAATATATGGGAATATCGTAATAAGCACCAGCGCTATTTTAATAATTTTGTACATGGATCAATGCGATAGACACGTTTTGTGTCTGATTTGGTCTCATATTTATACTGTTAGCTCTCAGTTTTTGTACTAATATTATTATTTTATGGGTTTTTAGGTATTATTGAAGAATAAACTTTTGTGGAAAAATTGGCTTTAAAAGTGTTAAAGCACCCAGAAAAAATGATAAATTCACCCAGCTCTTTTACAAAGGCACCCACTTTTTCCAATTTAAATATATATTTTGGCGGAAAAAATTCTTTTAAGAAACTCGAATCGGTGAAGATTTGCATAACGATATTTTGGGTTATCCTCAATAATTAAGACAAGATTATACTCCTTCCTTGTTAATAGAGATGTGTACACAATATTTACACGTGAAATCAAAATAAGAATCAAATCAAATAATATCAGAAAGAAAATCAGGGAGTAACAGGGAAGTAGTCAATTGGGATTTATAATGACTTATAGAGAATTCTCAAATATGTTGTTATTCAATTGAGATTTCCAGAGAGTCTCCCAAACTCTCCTGTTGTTGGATAAAGACTTTTTTCAAGTCTTTTAAATTCTCCCAAACTCTTTTTTTATTGGATTAATATTTGTTAAGAGTCACTCAAACACTCTTGTCATTGGATTAAGACTTCAAAATCATGGATTTGTTACTTATTGGGATTTTGGGAGACTTTTTGGATGAAAATAGGCATGAGTGAAATCTCTCCCTTATAGGTGATATTTTGAGAGACTTGAAAATTTGGATAAATGGATATAATCCAAAGGTCCTCATTCCTCAGCCTTATCGGATGGTTAGTAGCAAAGGTCTTCTTTCTTCTTCTTCATTCCTCTGGCTAGCTTTATGGTAGTTGATGGGTTTTTGTCACTGTAACACCCGTTGGAAATTATCAAACATGATCTATAATTCTGATAAGAAATTTCTGCTTAGCAGACGTAAACACTTGAATATTGTTAGCAAAACTATATGTTTATTTTGCAAGGTTGGTCACTTTCCAATTATGTGTTGAATGAAGAGTGCTCTTGTAATCTAATGCTAACTTTAACACTTCTACATTTTGTAGATACACAACACAAATTTACAATTATATGTTGCATGAAGAGTGCTCTTGTACTATGCATATCTAGGCGTCTTTTCTTTTATTGTTTTTTAAAGTTCTTGCTTCAAAGTGGTATTTTCGTTGTAAATTAACAAGTAATAATTGGTACTATCCTCTATAGATAAATGATCGGTATGAATTCCCCCTGTAACTTGATCTTGACAGGTAGGACGACAAATACTTATCACCAGATGCTGATAGAAGAGTTCGCAATCTATATACACTTCATGGGTATGAACTCGCTAACTGTTTCAAAGTTGTTGCAACCATTGAGTATCTTGGTTCTGCTTAAATTTTGATGAACTTTTTTTTAGTGCATGAGTTCTGAGATTTCTGAGTTGCTAGCAGTTGGTTCTTTAGGCTAGTTCTTGGGTTTGTTATATCCTGAGTGAGAATCGATGTCATAAACCTGGGAGTTGGAGTTTGTACAAAAGAAGTTTTGAATCTTGAAGCAGAGATCTTGTTCTAGCTTATCGATCATATATTGCAATGTGAATATTAATTAGGCGAGGGTGTTGTACAGATCATTAACAGTTTGCTTTGTCCGTCTTTTAAAGCTTACTCTCATCATGGTTAAAAGAAACTATTGTCGAGATATAAAAATCTGAGTGGGAACCTATGTTTTGAACTGTAGTTATATTGTATTCAACTGATTGGTAAGAGCTTTTGAAAAACGGTCATACATGAATAGTAGTGTGTGGCAGATGGATGGGCATGCTTTCCTTTGGTAATATGTTAGCATTTGTAAGAAGCATTGTTGTATAATTGCCAACATTAAGATTAGTCTTTTTTTTTTCTTTTTTTTAAAATACTTGTGCTCATTTGAGGTCATGCAATATTAGTGCATCTTTTTATTAGCATATTACTCATGTTTTTCCATTGTTGTAGTGTTTTGGTTCACAGTGGTGGGGTACATGGTGGACACTACTATGCTTTTATAAGACCAACATTGTCAGAGTAATGGTATGTATAGTAAACATTCAGAAGAAGAATTATCCTGCCAAAGTTATCTAGATCAGTGTTTGGCATGGTAGTTAAAGAACTTGTTCTTATCAGGTTCAAATTCGATGATGAGCGGCTAACAAAGGAAGATATCAAGCGGGCATTAGAGGAGCAATACGGTGGGGAAGAGGGGTGATATTCAACAATCAAGTGCTCTGATTTATTGTTTTCCTGTTATTCCTACATCAGTGGTATTTATTATATTGCATCAAAAAGAAAATTAAGTTATTGTCATATTTATAATTTTTATTATCAAATATGATTATTTACTTGAAGTTTCATCCTAACTGGTACTTTCTTCTCTTTGCACTTTGCCTTGCAGTTGCCTCAGACAAATCCAGGGTTCAACGATACACCATTCAAATTTATAAAATATTCAAATGCATATATGCTTGTGTATATACGTGAAAGTGATAAAGATAAAATTATTTGTAACGTGGATGAGAAGGACATTGTTGAACACCTGAGGGTTCGGGGTTATCTCCCAGTTATCAACACTCTTGTAAAAGGTCTCGATATCCGTCTAGGGCACAGGTACAACCAAGTAATCGGTTCCTTTAATTTACTTACATTGTGGGTGTACAACGGACATGGGGGTAATTTTCCTAGACTGTACAATTTATTGTTGATTATATTATATTCTTTTTAATATTTATAAAATATTCCTTTAAATTTTTGAAAAAATATTTGCAAAATATTTCTTTTTATTTCCATTTAAAAAAAAAAGTCTCTAAAAATCACAGAGACTCTTTAGAAATCCATTAAATTTATATCTACAAGTCCCAGAGACTCTCTACAATTCTCTTTTAAAATCACTGGAAATCTCTATACTTCTAGAGAGTCTCCGGGAGTCACTAAAAATAAAAGTCTATGAAAGTCTATATAAATCTCATTTAACTACCCCCTTATAAACCTATTCACATGAAACATGGATTGGTTTCCTATTTTTACTGAAATTGTTTCCACTAATTGATATCTTGTTAAAGAAACCAACAAAACAACAATGAGAAGGAGAATAAAACTCTTTGTCGAGATTTGAATAAAATCAGAACCGAGGAAAAAAAAATTATCTCGAGATTATTTTCATTAAAAAGGAAGATCTGTGATAAGATTTTGGAAAATATTTGAGGTGGATTGATGTTGTAATATAAATAGAGGATTCAAGGGAAGAATCGGAGAGGCTGGCTTCTGTTGGATAAATTCCAAGGCAACGGATGCTATAAATGCTAACAAAATTGATCGAGGCGTGAAGATATCACTGTCCTTAAAAAATAGATTTCGCCCCTCAAAGTGCAATCGGTTTAATAGCGTCTATTCCCCAGAATTCAACTATCACAATCCGGTAAGCGTGCACTCTCAATACATGATTCTTATGAAGAATTTTTGAACTATGTTTTCTTGGAAAAGACAGTGAGTGAGAGAGATAAAAATGATTCAAGTTTTTGGGCTATCAATTGCTCTATGTATATATAGATATTGAACATACTCTTGACCATCAAAGTGGCAACCCTTTAAACATCTCTTCATGGCTATGCATCTGTTGACTGTAGTGTCAACCAATCAATACAACTTTTCATCAAGAGAAACATATTTTCCCTTGCCATTCTCTTTTTCATTCTACCATCGTTTGGGATCGTAACTGCCTGGAGATGGTTACAATGTATTTTGAAATACATCACAATAATACCAACAATCCCCCACATTTCAAAATACTGTAAAGCTTTTGCCAGTAAACAGATTATAAACAAGTGTATTGGAATTGGTGCCTATTGGGCTATGAACCAAATCCAGGATGATAAATCATAATTTTAACAAAAGAACATGGTGAAATCGAAATTTCTATGAACCCATTTTTCTTCTATGTAAAGTAGAGGATTTACGACCACACTTAAGTTTAAGGGATAACCATAGAAATGCCCCAATTTGGAGGGGTCATAAACTGAAAATGCCCCAAAACGGAAAAATTATCAAAAATGCCCCAGTCCGTCAATTTATCAGTTATCTTCGGGCGTGCGAGTTCGCATGTGCGAAATTTGACAAAAATACCCCCAAATTATTTCTTATGGAAATGCCCCAAAAAGATTATCATCTTATAAAAATGCCCCAAACAGTTAAGGTAACAAAAATGCCCCAAAACGGAAAATGGAAGTGTGCCTGACCACTGGTGAGAAAATATCGTTGTAGTTCACTCCTCTCTCTGATTGAAACCTCTTGCAACCACTCGTGATTTATACTTGACACCCTCTGCAGCTGACATTCCTTCCTTCTTTCTGAAAATCCACTTGCAAGTAATTACCTTTCTATCAGCAGGCAGTTTTACAAGCTCCCAAGTCCCATTTTTGATAAGGGACTCCATTTCTTCTACCATTGCGTCAAGCCACTGTGCTGATTCGTTTCCAGATACTGCAGCCTTGTAGGTGGACGGTTCGTGATCCTCCACCTCCCCGGCCACCTGCAATGCATAACCCACCAAATCGTCAAACCTGTACCTCGCTGGAGGTTTTATTCCAACCCTTCTAGGTCGGTCTGTAGCAATGCTCTGATGTTCAACTTCCTCTGGTGGTGCATTCTCAGACTCATCTGTATCTTGCTCTTCGGTAACTGATGGTGGTAGTTGGTCGTCAACCAACTTAGGTGCCTGATTCTCCTCTGGACTGAATTGCACCTCCACCTCCTCAACAACAACCTCATTTTCTGGTGCATCAATGGTCTTCTCTCTGGATTTCAGCATAGAATTTTCATCAAAAACTACACTTCTGCTCAGTATAATCTTATTGTCAGACAAGATCCTATACCTTTTCACACCTGCACCATAGCCCATGAAAACTCCCTTCTTAGCTCTTGGCTCCAACTTACCTTCATCTACATGATAATAAGCAGTGCAGCCAAATACCCTCAGTTTTGCGTAATCAGCAGCTTTTCCGGTCCACACCTCATAAGGTGTTTTGCAGTCAATGCCTGTGTGCGGGCTCCGATTGATGAGATAGCAAGCTGTTGAAACCGCTTTTGCCCAGAACCGTCTAGCAAGACCCGCATTCGAAAGCATACACCTTTCTTTCGCTAAAAGCGTCTGATTCATTCTTTCTGCTACACCATTCTGATGTGGTGTATCCCTGACTGTGCGATGGCGAGCAATACCCTGATCTTTGCAGAAATCATCAAACTCAGATGAATAGAATTCTAGACCATTATCTGTTAGCAGCCTCTTGACCTTCTTCCCAACCTGATTTTCTAACAATGTCTTCCACTCCTTGAACTTACTGAACGCCTCACTTTTATGTTTCATCATGAATATCCAAGTCATCCTGGAAAATCATCAATGATAGACAGAAAATACCTGTGACCGCCCAGAGACTCAACACGAGAGGGACCCCAGCAATCTGAATGGATATAGTCCAGCGTGCCTTTGGTCCGATGAACTGCCTTAGGAAACTTGCTGCGCTGTAGCTTCCCAAACACACAATGCTCACAGAAACCAAGGCTCTTGGTCTTATGACCCCCGAGAAGATCTTCCTTTGAGATAATTTGCATTCCCCGTTCGCTCATATGAGCAAGCCTCATATGCCATAGTCTGGTCAGATCAGATCCCTGAATTTCAGCTGAAGCAACAACTGCAGAACCTGTGACTATTGAACCCTGTAATACATACAAAGTTCCATGCTTGACACCTTTCAGAATCACATCAGAACCTTTGCAAACATGCAAACTTCCACCTTCACCTTTGAAACTGAAACCCTTGCTGTCTAGCAGACTCAAGGATATCAGATTCTTTGTCAAGAGTGGCACATGCCTGACTTCCTTCAATGTGCAGAGCCTCCCATCATGTGTCCTAAACCTGATTGAGCCGATTCCAACCACCTTGCAGACAGACCTGTTTGCCATAGAGACACTGCCCCTATCTGCACGGCTGTACGTAGTAAATAACTCTCTTTTGGGACATATATGGTAGGACGCCCCGAGTCAAGGAACCACACATCAGACTGATGTGTGTAATCATCTGTTAGCAGAACAAAATCTCCCTCTGAAGTGTTTCCACATTGAGCTACTGCTGCAGATCCAGAGTTATGTTCTTGTTGCTACTTCTTCTTAGGACATTCCTTCTTCCAATGACCTTTCTCCTTACAGTAGGCACAGACGTCTTTAGGTAATTTATAGCCGGAATTTTTCTTGCGCTTCTTACCGTCCTTGTTTCCTTTTTCCATCAACCCGGAAACCTGATTTTCTGTACCTGTTCCAGCAGCCTTATGCCGCATCTCCCTAGTATGAAGAGACGACCTAACCTCTTCCAGCGTTACAGTCTCTTTCCCGATAATATAAGACTCTCTAAAATTCTCATACGATGGAGGCAGAGACACCAGCAACATTAAGGCAGCATCCTTATCTTTCACCATTTCATCAATATTACGCAATTCAAGCAGAATAGTATTAACTTGATCTAGGTGATCTGTAAGAGGCGTACCTTCAGACATGCACAGACTGAAAAGACGTTGCTTCAGCATCAACTTGTTGGTCAGCGATTTCGTCATATGTAGAGACTTTCCAACTTTAACCACAAAGCGGCCGTCTTTTCCTGACTGCGACTTCAGTGATTACGTCGTCCGCGAGACACAGCATAATCGTTGAGTGAGCCTTCTCCTCCATAGTCGCATACTCAGTGGTGGATGTATCTGCGCCCATCTTATCCGAAGCTAACGGCAACCAAAGACCTTGTTGCTTCAACAAAGCCCGCATCTTGATTTGCCACAGACTGAAACTATTTCTCCCGGTAAACCTGTCGATCTTCATCATGGTTCCAGACATCGTTCTCGGCGGAAATCGAACCTCGCTCTGATACCAATTTTTTGTAACAAGAGATCAAACGAGAACAATAATAGAGATCGAGACACATAGATTTACGTGGTTCACTAACTGTTACGTTAGCTACATCCACAACAGAAAAAGCAGAGTTTTATTAAAGAGCAGAATACTGAATTACACACATTCTAGGTACAATGTGTGAATTACACACATTCTAGGTACAATGTGTGTATATATATATATAGGGCAAAGGAAAAAAATCCTAATTCGATTAAATAACGGAAAACAAACCCAGTAATAATACATTATGTATACCGTTTAGACGGGGGGCTCTGCCCCTCAGACTCCCCGTAGAGTTTTGGTCTACGACTGACTCAAGGCATATCAACAATCTATAACCCCACATTTAATGACTTTCCTAGTTGATTTCAATTGCACACACCCATGGGTGAAAGTTAGTCATAATACTTTTAGCTATTAGGGAAACGACGGAAACAATAACTTCTTATTCAACTAAATTGACTTAAGAGTTGTTATCATTCTTTTTGGGTTTCTTGCAATTGGCAGCATAATGCCCATGTATTCCGCAATTGTAACATTTCCGATTTTTCTTGAAATTGGCACTATGAGTTTTCAGATTCTTATCTAACTTGGATTTCTCGTTTTTGTTCTTGTTCTCCGACATGGACGATCCGCCGACCAAGTTTGCTATAGAACTGAAATCCTTAGCTATTTCAGACTTATCTCGAAGCTTGTTTTTCTCTTCTATTCGGATGTGAACAATAACTTCCTCAAGTTTCATCTTCTTCCTTTTGTGTTTCATGGAATTTTTATAATATTTCCATGAGTCAGGAAGTTTCTCTATTAAACAACCAACCACGAAAGGTTCAGGCAAGTAAAGACCCTCATTTTTCAGATCGCTAACCAATACATGAAACTTATGTACTTATAATTTGACATCCTTGTCATTTAACATCTGAAAATTAATGAAATTGCCTATTGCATATTTCTGAGTTCCAGCATCCTCAGTAATGTATTTTTTGAGATTTTCCCATATTTCATGTGTATATTGATAGGAACAATACACATCAAATAATTTATTCGACAAAGTACTGAGTATAATATGGCGACCTACCTTGTTGCTTTGGTCCATGCATCAAGAGTTTCTTCATAATCTTCAGAACCTTCACTTGGTTTTGGTTGCATCAAATATTGCGCCAAATTTCGCACGTCCAATGAATTAAAGATTTTTTCTTTCCACCGCTTAAAAAATGACCCATTAAAGGATTCAATCTTCCAAACATCAGGAGGAGAACGAGAACTAAATTTTATAACAGCCATATAAAATCTATTCTTAAGATTGTTGGAGAAAATCCCAAGGCAACGGATGTTATAAATGCGAACAAAATTGATCGAGACGTGAAGATGTCACTGTCCTTAAGAATAGATTTCGCCCTCAAGGTGCAATCGGTTTCATAGCGTCTATTCCCCAGGATTCAACGATCACAATCCGGTAAGATTGTACTCTTAAAACAGGATTCTTATGAACAATTTTTAAACTATGTTTTCTTGGCAAAGACAGTGAGTGAGAGAGATAAAATGATTCATGTTTTCGGGATATCAATTGCTCTATGTATATATAGAGATTGAACAGACTCTTGACCATCAAAGTCGCAACCCTTTAAACATCTCTTCATGGCTATGCATCTGTTGATTGTAGTATCAACCACTCAATACAACTTTTCATCAAGAGAAACATATTTTCTCTTTCCATTCCCTTTTTCATTCAACCATTGTTTGGGATCATAACTGCCTGGAGATAGTTACAATGTATTTTGAAATACATCACAATAATACCAACAGCTTCGAGCTTGGAAGCTATAGAAAAATCCAGAAAAATATCTGCTGCTGTCAAGTTCAAGAGAAAGGAGAGGAAGAAACCGTTGCCAAACAAGGGGAGCTGTCGTTAAAACTGTTGTATGTTCTTTCATAATCAACAGTTTTGGCGACAGTTTCTGCTACAGTCCCAACGACAGTTTTAACTTTAATGCGTACGAACCCGTCGTTTGTTCATTAAAGAATTAGACCGGTGGACAATTGGATTGGGATATGTTGAGATCTAAAAAAATATATTTTATATAAAAAAAAGAAAAGAATCGAAGAAAAAAATTGTACTTTATTGATAAAATTTAGTTAGGTCCTTAGCTTTGAAGCTAAGATTACATATTTATAAATTTGTGGGAACATCTCTGGAATAACCCGGTACTTCTCTATAGGGTACATTAACTAAATTATATATATTTTAGAGTATTATTAGACTTAAATTTGGGCTCGACGTCTTTACATAATATTAGACTTTTGGACTTAGGAGGACAAATTGAACATGGTATCCACAGTCACATTCCAAATCATTATCATCCCATATTGCAATCATCACCCTGAAAATCCATAAGATGTAATGCATCTTGGTTGATTATTTGAATTACCCCATGAATGGTTTACCAATCAATTTGTAACATTCATCATCTTAGATTCTTGTATCAACGTACAAGTAGGCTTCATCTTCTGAATCAAATCTTTTAATATGTTAAATTTCTCAATAACATTGAGGCCCCTAATATTCCATGAATGATTTTAAGATCCATTGATGTTTGAAAGCCCTTGATTGTTCAACTTTCATCATCTTAGATTCTTGTATCAGCATATAAGTAGGCTTCATTTTCTGTATCAAGTCTTTTAATGTATCAATTTTCTCAATTGCATTAAAAAGCCCTAATATTCCATGAAATGATTTTAAGATCCATTGTTGATGTTTTTGAAAGCCCCTGATTATTCAACCTCGTTTTCATTGGAGTTTTGTATATCTCTAATTAAGTACCCATCTTCATCTTTCAGAGTTTTTTTTTGTGATTTAAACAATTTTACCTTATATCACGCAATTATCTATGCAAACAAAAGACAACTGTAACATTTTGTCCAAATTAAGCACCAAAATTCGTGCTAGCTTCCATTAGAAGACCTATTATATTAAAATTATATATTTTCCTTGTTCATGTGTGGTTTACATCATTGAGATTGATCTGATATAAGGGCAAGGGTTTTTGGGATTTGGTTAGGGGATGAAGGGTAATTTTGATTTTCTGGGATTATTATATCTTTACATGTAATTTTAGCAATGTTTATTTTCTTCCATTATTTTACGATCTGTTTGGGTTATTGGATTGGATACCACCCGAACCGAATTCCTGACCCACTTTGTTTTTATAAAAAAGAAATTAAATTTCCAAATGCTTTATTTTCCGTCCAAAATTTCTTGTTCATCCAACGCTGCTTCAAAAATGCCATGTGCCCTCTGCTATTTCTGCAACTTTGTTAACACCCATATTAACACTCTTTTCTTTTCTTTTTGTAGATTCCTTAGCATCTCTATCTATTTTTTGAAATATTTTATAATATTCTTTCAGTGATGACCTTCTCGATCTCCGAAGTATAATTAAAGTCTCACTCTACGGTTAAGAGAAGAATCTGACCTTCGATAGATGTTTCGATTGCCACATGAATATCTTTGATGCAAGTTTTGACACCGATTCTACACGAATTGGGTTTCTTAAAATATTTTCTTTGTCTAATTTTGCAAGAATCCCATCAACTCCCCAATATTATTAAATTTTCCCAGTACCATAAATATAGTGTCAATCCTTCCAACTTTGCCCAGTAAAATCCTGAGTTCAGTTTGGAAATATTGATGTTTATATTTTCACAAGCCATTTGATTACTTTAATATCCGTATTATTTTTCTTTTAGGAAATTGATTAGGAATATGATGTCCATTTATCATCATTGTCTGGAAATAACATGGCTGATTTATCATCAATAATGGATAGTTTTAGATATCTTTTTCATTTTATGGTGGGTTTGGCTGCATAACTCATAATTTCAAGTGTTTTTGGTGACTCACTTAAAATACCTAGGGTTCATAGAATTTTCTTGTTTTAAAGTCCACGTGTTTGGTATTACCCTCAGAATCTTAAAATTATATATATAGAATTTTAGGATAAAAAAAAGTGGGTCCATAAATCCCTTGATAGTTTCCCAGCAAATCTTAGGGGGGAGGGGTTGGCTCCATATGGAGGATTTGCTGGAAAAGTGATTCCCGTATGAAACATGATTCCAGAGATTTGGGTAACCAAACGTACCTAGGGAAACATAACTCCACAAAATCCCCTGGACCCATAAATCCCACCTTTAAAATTTTGCATCCAAACCCACCACTAGTTTCTTAGATATTGCCTTAGCTACATGATTCCAAGTATTTGTGGGGAAAACAAAGTAAGAGACTAATTTAGGAAAAATGGGGTAAGCAGGTGATAATTCGTCTAATCCTTAAATATTTGTATTGTCGAAGTACTTTATTTAGATTTGAGAGATCAATCTGTATACAATCCTGGCTTAAACCAAGCAATGGTCGTTCCAGACTTGCTTTAGTCACAAAAGAGAAGGAGAAAGGTTGGTCTTAGAGAGGGAAGCAAGAGAAATATTGAGGTCAAAGTATAGACTCTGTAGGATGTAATAGATGTGAATAAATATGAACAATTCTCTGTGTATGAGAAGTTTGAATGATCAAGTTGTTCGGCTTATGTTGTTTGTGTTAGACTTGTTTGTCTGTCTTTGATCTCTCCTTTTAATAAATTAAGGAATTTAATTATATCATAGCTATTGTAACCGTTAACCTGACCTCATAATGTGAAGAAAGTGTCAATGGTTGAGTAGTGGTGAAGTGGAGATGGTGGAGGATGTGCTGATAACCGTTCCCCAGTCTGTTTGAGGTTGAATGGACGATTTCTCAACCTACCACTTCTACACTCAAATGCTAATCGAAATTTCCAGGTTCTCTGTAGTCGGTGCATTGCCGCACCACGTGTCGTAGACCACCAGAGCAATACTCTAGTGAATATCCCCCCATTTGTGATATCTTTGATGTCTCATGTAATTTTGTAGCATTTAAGCATTGTTAGTGATAAGTCGAACGAGACTTGTTTAATTAGTCTTTTGACTAAAGACTTGTCTTGCTTGACTAGCCTGATGAGTTTAGCAGACTAAACTTAAAATAAAATATTTACTTATTTTATTCTATTCATGAGGAACCGTTGTGTGTTCAACCAGGTCAATTGGCATTGACATGCTTGCTTTGTAGAAATAAGTGTAGCATGATGAGCATAAGTGTATATATGTGAATGAGGCTTAATATGGCCTTTGATAAGCAAGTTAGGATTTTGGAACTTGTATATGTGAAACAAGTTCAGACAGACAAGCATTAGATGCTAATGCCTAAGACGCATTAGTTATGAAGCTAAGCCTAAAACGTATTGGTTGTGGAGCAAATGCTATGGCGGATTAGCTATAGAGCTAAGTCTAAGACGCATTACCTACGGAGTGATAGACACATTTTAGTGTCTAATTTGCACCTTAATTTCTCTTGAGTTAGTATTTGATTTTGCATTTATTACGTGTTTTTATGCTTTTGTAGGTACATTAGAAGAATAAAGATTTGTGAAAAAATTGGCTCAAAAAGTGTTATTGGCACCCCAACTTTGGATAAGGGGCACCCCAGAATCGGAACGAGTCGGATCGGCCAACTCAGCGAGTCGAATCGGCTCGACTCATCGGGAAACTGCTGTGAACTCTGTTACGTGAATTTTGGGATTTTTGAGTGATTCTAAATCACCCAAAGACTACAAGGATTGTGCAAACACTCCACAAACATCGAACTACATGATTTAAGCCGTGAAATTTGCTCCGAAATCCGAATTTGGCCGGAAAATGGACTTGATTCCTGTTTTGATTTGGAATCGAATTTGGGAGTTGTTTGAGAGAGTTCTATTAGGTTTAGAACTCTCCCTAGGGTTTGTAGACCCTATATATATGAAGAGAAGCCGAAGAAATCAGACAGACAAGCCTAGAGAATCAAAAACAAGGTCGCCGGAAATTGGGCAATTGTTCTTCAAGTGCTGTTCCGCCTGAGAAGAAGACACGACAACAGTTACAAGTGTTGCAGTTCTCTCCCGCTCCTGTTGCTATTTCCTTTTCCTCCTTTGTTGCTTATATCTTTTTGTAACAGCTGAACCCTGTTCTGTGACACTTATACACGTATCTGTTCAGCTGTTGCACCATTATTTCACCTTGTAATCAACTTTTGGAGCAATGAAAAGATCTTTTGAGCAAGTTTTCTTCACCATGAGCTAAATACATTTACTGGGATGATGGAGGAGGTTTTTCCCTCAATATTATGTGGTAAGTCTAATTTAATTTAATTTCTTTATAATTCTTTACTTATATAATTGCATAGATTTGAAATAGAAAAAACGGTTTTCATTCAGTAGTGGTGTTTTTGTTTGATGGGTCATGCTGGGTTGACAACCTCTGATGTCCCATGCTTGTGATTTACCTCTGTTTGTTTACATAAAATCATATTTTGACAATATTTGAGCTTAACTTATTTAAAAAGAATTACATGATTAATCACATAATTTGTTGGAAATAACTGAGTCCTGATTCCTGGTTTTCTCCATCTTTGATAAAATCATCTCTAGTTTATTTTGCTTTGTTTTATTTAATTAGATTAGGTCTATTATTTTCTAAAATCATTATCTTCACAAGTCTAGTAACGAACTCTTTTTACCACTATTCTAAAACACATCAATTTTTGGCGCCGCCGACGCGGACTTGTTTTTAGGTTTAGGGTTTTAGATTTATTTTTAGGTTTTTATTTTTAGTTTTATTATTTTACTTTGTTCTATTTTACATTTCTTTTGGTATTTCTCTTTTTGCTACAAGTTGGATTTTGGATCGAAAAGAAAGTACGCCAAAGATTTGGAATTAAAGCTAAAGACTTGGAGTTAAAAGCTAAAGACTTGGAGTGAGTTAAAAGCTAAAGACATGACTTTACTATTTTACCCCTGATAAAAACCCACCATCTACACCAAGATAAAGACCCTTCAACATGATATAAGTAAGCTCTTAAAATTTTGCTTATCAATGTCGATGGAGGCTTTAATAATGTTGCATGTTCAAAGTCCTTATTGTTTGGAATCTTTAGTGGTTGAGGATTGTTGATTTGACCCAGAATCTTATTTAAGTTTTCGCCAAACATTCCCCAACCGAAGGAGTTCTCTCATTTATAGTTTACTAAAAATCATTTTCTAGCTTCACTGCAGTTAGTTCTCATGACTTTTATACTCTTTTTCCTTGAGTTATTGAGTTTTTGTACTAGAAAACATAATCTCCGTCTTAAATGAGCGAATTCTATATATATCTCAAATGTCGATGGCACTGTAGTACTCTGATAAAATCATTAAGTGGATGATACCAGTAATCTGAGTTCGAAACTTACTGGTACTAAATTCTTTATCGAAAAAAGAAAAAGAAAAAAAAAACATTATTGTCCGACCGGCCTATATATATCAACAGCCTAGAATGCGCACGGTGATGCATTTGCCATTTCGACAGTGGGCGTGTGTCCGCTAGAATGGACCTTGGCAGACATGGTCTTTAGGCCCGTCTGGCTCTGGCACGTCAGGGTAGAATGCTATGGGCGCCAACCTCAGATCACTTTTACACGACCAGATCACGAGTCAACTCAGTACTTGCACGGAACGGGTTATATCTATCTTCTTCCCTTTCTTTCCCCGCTCTCTGGCTATCTGTTATCCAGTTCCTCTCAGTAGTCTGGTTTGATCTTCCCCACACTCTCTTCTTCCTCAAATGACCAAACAACCATTAATTATCTTGTTAATTTACACTCGCCTAACCCTGTAAAGCTTAAAAACCCCAGCTTTAATGGCTTCTTCTGTATTTTGAAGTTTCTATAGTGTTGGTAATGGAGGTCTGCGAAGCTCGAGCTAGACCTCTCCTGTTGGCCTCAAGCAGGGGATTTCGTTCTTCTTTACTAGCCTCTGAAAGGGGTCTGTTACCGTAAGTAATAGAATTTGTTCAAGGATTCTTATTAGCTGAATTTTAAATTCCATACAAAATTAATGGTTTTGGGTATTTCTTTCCCTGAAGTGAATTCTACTTGATATTTTTTTGGGTTGGGATAGGTATATATTTCATCCGGTACCATTGCGGAGTACATTCAAGATCAATGTTCAACTTGGTGTTCATAATTTTCTTCTGAAATCATCTCCTACAGTATCTGCAAGGAAAGGTAACAAATTTTAACATTGAATTACTGAATTTCTTAAAATATTGTGTTGGACATTTAAGACGATCATTCGGGAACGTGTAAGAGATGGTTGCTCGGTATGTTTAGAAGAGTTGGCAATTGTTTCCTAGGAGCTTTCTCTTCTCCATTGTTTGCAAAAATAAATAAATTAATTCAATCCAATGAAATGAAACCTGTGGTACGGATGTCAATACTTGTCTCCTCAGGGATTTACCTGCTAGAAGCACTTGAATTTGAAGAATTGGTTTACTTAGTATACATTCAGCTTTCTCTTAAGATTGCATTCGCTTTAGATTAGGCTGACTGATTTAGAAGAGTGATTTTATTGTGCATTACAGATATATCCTCGCAAGAGTATTGCGAGGTGCTTTGGATTGTAGAAGCTGATTTAGCAGATGGCCAGATTTTGTACGTCACTGGGGATCCTATTACTTTAGGCTGCTGGGAACCTGTGATGGCTATTCGGATGTCACCGTCTTCTGAGCGACCCAACTTGTGGAAGACAGAAGTGAAGGTAATTGACTTCGATTCTAATCATTAAGTGATAGTGTGATATGTGTACTGGCTGAGCTGGTTACGAGATACAAAAAACATGGTTTGTATTGTGCATGAAATTATAAGCTCTCAACTGATAGGGGTAAAGATCTTAGCCTATTATTTTACTAAAAACTTCCGAAGAAAGAAGCTAGCTTGAATCTGGGAATTGCCCACAGACCCTCGGAGTAAATTGAAGGAGTCATTTGGTGTTTGGTCACTTTGACAGTGTCCCTGGGACACACAAAATATGAAACATTGTGTCCTTTTGTGCATGGAAACAGTTGGAATGCGGTAGTCAGCTCATAATTGTTCAATCTAGTTACCACTCTTAGCTTGCAGAATAATCTTTATATGAAATCAGAGTAGTCATATTTACATGTTCTTTAAATGCTTATTCATTGCCAGGTACCATGTGGGGCTAATTTTAAATATAATTATTTCATAAGAGGAGATAAATGGCCTTCCTCTGATCTAACTTGGAGACCAGGACCTGAATTTTCTGTTTCCATACCTCTACCAAGCAAACAAAACAGGAAAGTTGTGGTGCGAGACTTGTGGATGGGAGTTCAAATTGAAAAGATTCAAGTTCATTCGTGGGGATCATGGATAGAAGAGACGATTCTTAATGCAGATCAAGTTATACCTAGTCCAAACAAAGGTAACAATTTTGAAAAGGTGGCGTGATTATTAAACTTCGTTTTCTCTGTGGTCACTTAAATGGTTGCAGTGTTTTGACAGATAAGCATCGGAATATAAGGAGTCAGAAAATAGTTAGAGACTCATCATTAACACCTATTGAATTTGTTGGGGACGAGCCTTACTCTATCAGAAGGAATGATTTAACTATTCTTAGTAATAATACTATAGCTTCTGGAGGATCTTTATTTGAAAGAAATCAGCCTGTTGAGGAACCCTGGCTACTCCAGTCTGCACTTTGCGTTAAAGATGAGATAGACTCTTCTTCTAAAAGACAGTCTAATGAAGAAGTTTTAAAACAGCAGGAGCTTCCTAATAAAAGTTACCAGAGTACAGAAATTCCCGAGGATACGAGTAAACTAACTAGTTTTGAGGATTCTGTTTCCACGGTTATACTGATTAACTCTTCCATATGTACCATGCAAAGAATAGCTGTCATGGAAGAAGGAAAGTTGGTTGAGTTATTGCTGGAACCTGTTAAGAATAATGTCCATTGTGATAGTGTGTATCTTGGCGTAGTCACAAGGCTTGTTCCCCATATGGGTGGCGCATTTGTAAATATTGGAATTTCTAGACCATCTCTTATGGATATCAAACAGAATAGGGAACCGTTCATATTTCCTCCATTTCGCCGTAAAGGTAAGGGAAAAGAAGTTAATGGTGTTGTAGTCCTCAAGCATAAGCAGCATTCAGATATCTTTGGTAATAGCTCACATGGTGTTGAAGTCATTGATGATATAGAAGGTGTTGAGTTTAAGGATGATCCAGATCAATTTAGTCATGAAGATTTTGAGGAACATGAAGCTGAAGACGACTTTGATGCCAATGTCAATGGTAGTGTAGTTGATTATGATGATGCTGATGCCGATTTTGACGACGACTTCGATGGAAATGGTCCCGATCCACAAGGTGAAAGTGAAAATATTAATGGAGTTCTTCCTGTATTCAGAGGCTCCCATGCTTCTCAGCATACAGAGCATACGCTCCATGATATAAAAGATTCTGGAGGTGCACACCATGCTGTGGACAAATGGAACCGTGTTCGTAAAGGAACTAAAGTGATTGTGCAAGTTGTAAAAGAAGGATTAGGAACAAAGGGTCCTGCTCTTACTGCTTATCCAAATCTAAGGAGCAGATTCTGGGTAAGGGATATTATATCTTGTAGTGGTTTCTCATATTCAGGTACAAATGTAGTCATGTTGTCCTGATTTGAGTTCCTTTGTCACTTCATTACTATTAATTTGCTTGCAGATATTGATTAGTCGGTGCGAAAGAGTTGGGGTCTCAAAGAAAGTTTCAGGAGTTGAGCGTACACGATTAAGAGTCATTGCAAAAACTTTACAACCTCCAGGTTTTGGTCTTACAGTAAGAACCGTTGCTGCTGGTCATTCGTTGGAGGAATTGCAGAATGACTTAGAAGGCTTGCTATCAACCTGGAAAGATATAATGGAGCATGCAAAATCTGCAGCTCTTGCTGCAGATGAAGGCGTGGAAGGGGCAGTTCCTGTAATTTTGCATAGAGCGATGGGCCAAACTCTTTCTGTTGCGCAGGACTATTTTAATGAGAAGGTGAACACATCCACATTTATATCCTGTAACACATCTTTGCTACTTTGCATTGTTTCGCCTTCCATTCTGGCTTCGTTTCCTATGCTTATCCTGTAATGTATGTTCAGGTTGACAGCATGGTGGTTGATTCTCCTAGGACATATCATGAGGTATCCCTGTGATGTTATATGTCTGAGTTTTGTTCGTACAGTATCCTGTTTAGGTAACTAATTCCGAGGTCACAATTTTATCATCTCATCTCCATGTCTTTGACATTATTTTGGTACATGATCTGTCAGGTTACCAGCTACCTTCAGGATATTGCACCCGATCTTTGTGATCGAGTTGAGTTATACAACAAAAGAATTCCAATCTTTGATGAATATGGCATTGAAGAAGAGATTGATAATATGCTTAGTAAAAGGTGAGCAGATGAAAGTTACTGAAAAGGAAGTAAGGAATAAAAACGAATTGGTCGGTATCCTAATGACTTTTGGACTTTGGTTATCCATCTTGATTAATATCATAAACATGTTTAGGATAATGTCAGTTATTTTGAAAATGTTAGCGATTACGCCCCTCAAACCTTGAAATCTGGTAGAAACGGAAAGACAAAAAGATTAATACTGTACATATTTTTCTAATGATTTCTTAGATTGCAGCAACAATTAACTCTTGGCTGAAAATGCTGTGTATAAAATTCTTAAGTGGGGCAAAGATCTATAAATTAGGTTATCGTCCCTTTTCCTGTTCAATGACTTATGTTTCTCCCTATGCTTGTTGTTTCTTGTGTCGCAGAGTCCCGCTTGTTACTGGAGGCTCTTTAGTAATTGAACAAACAGAGGCTTTAGTCTCTATTGATGTGAATGGAGGACACGGAATGCTGGGTCAAGAGAGTTCACAAGAAAGAGCTATTCTTGATGTCAACCTTGCAGCCGCAAAGCAAGTACGTAGAAGTGAAACCCTATTTACCATAGCAGTTTGAGCTAATATGTCAATGTGAACTTTGTGCTATTTTATCAAATATCTGCAGAGAAAGTAATGGCCATTATGGAAATCTTGTATATGTTCATGTAAACCTCATGTTGTAAACTGGAAATTCTCAATAATGAAATTCACTGACAAAACAACTGCTGTTCAGATAGCAAGGGAGCTGCGCCTCAGGGATATAGGTGGCATTATTGTGGTGGATTTCATTGATATGGTTGATGACTGTAAGTAATGGACACATCTGCTGAGTTTCCTTTTGGTTGTTATGTGCATTTTGTTGACAGACATAAGTTGGTAATATAATTTAAAATTTTACCTGAGCATAGGCTGAATCTAAAATTCGTCAGTATCACTAATTCCATCATTTATCTATGTGAGGATCCTGTGTATCTGGTTACTGGCAGCTCAGGGGAGCTATTACATATTTTCTCGCCTTGGTGCTCCATTTTTTAAAACCCAGTTTGATGAAATTATATTTATACCTATGGTCTCGAAATGACTAACTCATACTTTCCAAAGTCTTTTCCTCTCGTCCACTGCTGTAATTTCTGTACCCATTCCAGTTCTCTTTTGGTAGTATTTTAAGAAAAAGGATATCAAGAATTTCGAGCTACTGCTGTATCATCTTGTCAATGTTTTCTGAGTAACTTTGTTGTAGATTGTTAATTTGTTTTCCTCTGGCTTATATGTTTCCAGCAAATAAGAGGATGGTCTATGAAGAAATAAAAAAAGCTGTTGAGAGGGACCGGTCAATTGTGAAAGTCTCAGAGTTGTCTAGGCATGGATTGATGGAAATAACGAGAAAGAGGGTATTGTTTCTTGTTTATGAGTCATTTTTCGTCATTAAAGCCCAAGTCGTAGTCCTTCTTGTGAATGTAACTGTACACTGCTCATGGTTACTTTCCTATGTGCTTGTTATCATATATGCGTTTTAACTGGGGTATGTGGTAGAAGCAGTCGATGTTATCTTTTGGTCCACCCTTGCATTCTATCCCCTCTTTTATATGTTTTTAAAATGCTGGACAGGTTCGCCCTAGTGTAACGTTTATGATTAGTGAGCCATGCATTTGCTGCCATGGTACTGGGCGGGTTGAGGCATTGGAGACTTCCTTTTCAAAGATTGAACATGAAATTTGTCGGCTACTCGTAAGTACTCTTTTCTTACTTCTTAATCTTAAAATTTGTGAATGCACCAGGATTTTCTCTCTCATTATAGTCACTTGGTGAGTGCTAGTCTGGGACCTGGTTATTTTTCTTCTGTTCCACTACTGTTCTAAAAGCTTCCAAAAAAAGAAAAGACATTTAGCTTTAGCTTCTGCTACGTTTCTCTCTTGAATCATAGTTGTTGTTTTTTATCGATTCTCTCGAATCATAATAACTGGATGCATTATTTGTCATAGGCATCATCAAATGTGAAGGCAAACCTAGAAAACCCGAAGTCTTGGCCAAGATTTGTTCTGATGGTGGATCGTTACATGTGTAACTACTTAACATCAGGAAAAAGAACAAGACTTGCACTATTGAGTAGTTCTCTGAAAGTATGGCTTCTTTTAAAGGTAAGTTAGATTTAGAATCATTCGCGACTAGAATTCCACAGACATCACAAAACCATGAAAACTATAATACTAATGATTTGAATTCCAACATCAGGTTGCCAGAGGGTTTACTAGAGGTTCTTTTGAGGTGAAACCATTTGTAGAGGAGAAGGAGAACAATAACCAGAATCGAGCTGCTGCCATTTCCAGATTACGACCAACGGAAGCTGGCACCAAAGTTACTTTATTTCCGGTCAAAAAGTGGAAATCTAGTCGCAAATGAAGTTGCAAAATCAACTAATTACTTCATTTGTATGTTGTACAGGTCTGGCTCGCTACACTTACTACTTTCTGTTCAATGGTAGTATTTTAGTCTATTCTTGGTAGTTAGTTCCTGAGTCACTGTGTTTGTATTCTCAATAGCCAGAGTTGTTATTCTTACAATGGCAAATAAATGCAATTTTGTTCTTGAAAGCCATTTTCGTTTTTTATGTCCAGAATTACACAGTTTATTAGAGACCACACCCGAGGGAGAGATCATGTAACAAACAGTTAATTAACTGCCTTTCTTGGTTCTCAGTTTGTAAAAGATGAGTAGAGGATGCCATGACCTTAATTAGGTTCCGGCACAAAGCACATTGCCATGGACCTTAAGTAGGCCCAACTCTTTTTTTTCTATTATTTTTTTTTTTGCCAAGTATTGCTGTGGCCAATTAATTTAATATCGCCCTTGATGGCACAATTAACGGGGAAGGTACCGAGCACAGTTTTCACAGGGTAGGGTGGTTTGCTGGTGGTCCAGAATACCCGGACCTAGTTAACCTATAGTCCATCCGGGAGAACCCATTTATCCATAAGTCCAAAATCGTTTTGAAAACTAAAAATTATTGTTATGCCCATCACGTGGAACTATCCATGTACTCCACCTCCTCCACTTCCTGCACTTCTCACTTTTTTATAACGGAATTTTCAGTTTTAGCTACTCCACCCACATCTTATTTATTTTGGTACAATCTGAAAATCTAGGGAATTTTTTTTGGAAACCACTTGAAACCAAATCTAAAAACACAGAGCAAACAAAAAAAAATCAAAATATGTAATAGCAGACTTTGAAATATAGATTTCTTTGAGCATTCTACAACTGAAACCTAAGCTACTGTCAGCAACTACTGCCATATAGTCCACTTACAATGGGTACCAAGAGAAAAATAAATAGAAGAATAAAAGAAACAATAATTGAAGAACACGATACTCCTCAATCTCCACCATCGAAGAAGAAGAAGAAGAAAGCTTCTCTTTAGATTCTCTACCACCAAAATCAAAAAAGAAGAAGAACAATGAAGTTGTTGATTCTCCAACAACATTGAAAAAAATTAAGCAAACTGTTGTTGATTCTCCATCTACAAAGAAGAAAAAGAAAGCTCTTCTTACGAAAGATCTTGTTGTTCGTTCTCCATCAACATCACAGAAGGAGAAGAAGGGTGTTGTTGTTTCTGGTAAAAAAGGTACTGATTCTAATCATCGGTGCATATCAATATATAACATACTTTTTTCATGTTATAAGAGTTAGATCGAGCATACAACATCGGTACATATCAATATATATATATATAGTTTTTTTCATGTTATAACACATAAAATTTAGCATGCAAAACATAGGTTATATATTGATATGTACTTGGTTTTTAGTTTTAATTCTTGAATTGGATCAATACATATCAATATATACTTATTTTCATGTTATAGCATCTAGATCTTTATTGCAGGATAAGTATATATTGATATGTACTTTGTTCTAGATATTGAATTGGATCAGTACATATCAATATATAATTTTTTCATGCTATAGATATAAAGCATATATATCGATATATATTGTTCTATATTATAGCATCAAGATCTTGCGTACATGATAGTATATATTGATATGTACTTTGTTTTAATCTTGAATTGGATCAGTACATATCAATGTATACTTTGTTCATGATATAGCAGATAGATATCAACATATCAAAATATATAGTTTGTTCTATATTATAGTACATATTGATATATTGTAGGGTTATTGACAGTGTGTTTATTATATAGGTGGTGTGAAGAAAACTACAAAGAAGACAAAGGCAGCTGCACCTGCTAGGAAGATCTACAGAAGTGGTTTCATGGGGATTTTCTCACTTGTTAAAGAAATCAAGGATGAAAAGCTTGAGTTGAGTGAAACTCAGTTGCGGATCATTGGTGAGCAATCATATGAGAACCTTTTTTTGATGTTCTGGTACACAAATCTTGGTGTAGATCACTGGACCAATCTAACATAGTGTTATAAGAGAAGTAAAGTTGCGAATGAGCTCACATTTGAGTTCAAAAGGCATGGAGTTTCACATATTCTGACATCCACTCCTGAAGAAGTAGTTGTTATCTTTGGAATGCCAAGAGCATGGAAAAGACAATATGAAGATATGATGCTGACATCAAGGGGTGGATATTGAAACAATGCTTTATTCCAAAGGTTCTTTGGTGATGTAGAAAATACTAAAAAGGTAAATAGAGTAAGGATACAGGAAGAAGTCTTGAAACTTTTAAGAAAAAAACCAGCAACTAAGAAGAAAGCAAATGAAAAGGTTGAAGAATCTGAAGGAAAGCAAAGTGATGAAGAACCTGAAGAAATTGGGAGTGATGAAGAAAATGAACAAGAAGAAAGTGAAGAAGATATTGAAGAAGGGAGTGAGGAAAAAAGTGAAGAAGTGAGAGATGCTGAAGACCTTGTAAGTCTTATATGCATATTCATGTGTATCACGTTGTTTTTCACAACAAAAGATGCAAATGCGTTGACTGAAAAGTACATTGGTCTTGTGGAGGATCCCGATGCTACAAAGAATGTGTCATGGCTAGATTTGATACATTTTTACCTAGAAAAGTCACTAAATGACAATGTAAATGCAATCGAGAATACTACCGGATGTCTGAACTATTTATTGGTAAGAATACGTACTAAAAATCTTTTTAGTAGTTTACTCAATGAAAATCATGATTTACTTTGAACTTTGTTTTGGTGAATTTGTTTTTCCAAAACAGATTTGGTATGCAGACATATTTGCTGGAACCGGAGGAAATAAAGACGATTCCGGAAAAAAAAAGTTAGTTCTGAGAGCTGTCAAATGGAATCTGACAAAGTTATGTGCTGCACTCCAAAAATATGTTGATACAACTGAATATGAGGTAAGAAAAATATGTACTTATTTACTGCATTTATGATGTTTGTTATCCTACAGTATATAATGATATGTATTGAATGTATGATGTTTGTTATCCTACAGTATATATTGATATGTACCTCATAAAAAAACTTGTTTTTATAGTACATATTTCTGAGTACATATTTTGTTGTTTTGGTACAGTTCAATGCAAATTTCAAGGTTCAATACACCAATCAAGAAAAGCAAATTCTGAATAGAATCACAAGAAGACTTGCAGAAGAGGAGAGTGAAGCTGAAAAGGAAGAAGATAAAGAAGAAACTGCAGGGAAGGCAGTGGAGGAAGATAATTGGAAAGGAAGATATGAAGAATTGACAAAGACAATCTTTAAAAAATAGGGTGAAGCGAACACCATGCAACATGAGGATGGACCGCTTGATGCATCAAAGCTTCTGCAAATGTTGAATGACATATACATGAAAGCTTCGCCCTTGAAGCCTGAAAATGAAGAAGAGTTTCGAGACTCAATTGATAGGAGTCCCACTCATTTGGGTACTGACCCAACAGGAGAATTTCCATTTCCTACTACTCCAACAGATCCTCTTTGTGAAAACATAACAGAAGATGAAGTAGTTTTGGGAGAAGAAGTACCAACTGTTCAGATTCCAACAGAAGATGAACAAAATGTTTTCAGTGACACTACCATCAAAAGGGTACCATTTAATGTTGCATTGTCAATACCACCTTCGGTGCACAAGTTCTATGGTGTTGATGTTAATGTTATTAAAACATGGGTTAAATCTGACTTGGAGAAAGAGGTCAATGAGATGCAAGAGAAAATTAACACACAGGTAAATAATGCTTAGTTTCACTCTTTATTACAAATGTGTTTATCAATATAACTGTAAATATCAATATGTACTTGATTAAAAATGTGTTTTATTATTGTCATATAACTGTACATATCAATATGTATTTAACAATCATGAAAAAAACTCTATGGTTGCAGGATGATTTACCTGGAATTCAACAAGAAACAGTGAAAAAGGTGATTGAAGTTATAGACCAGAGTATTGAAACTATTAAAGGGATGTCGCAGAACCCTGATGAACAAGACGTTGAAACCTTGGTCGACAGCTTCGTGCACATGAAAATGCCTTTTTTTACAGAGATGGATAGTATGGAAGACATTGAAAATTTCACATTTGAAGAATTTTTGGACTTAGCCATTTCCAGCAAGGGAGTTTATGATGAAGAATATGCATCTCTCAGCCAAGATAATGGTAGTGTTTCAAGCCATACCCTGTTTGGGATTGACATTCGAAAATATTTTGATAATTTATTTGGAAATGATTTGCGACGTGTAGAAGTTCGACAAGTTGCAGCTGAACCAAACCAACTTACACCTGAGAAGAATGCAAATCAAGTCACACCTGAGCAGGAAAATGACCCAGAGGTATATCTTTTACTTGTGGTAATTTACCTTTCTTGTCTTTGTTTGAAAAAATATGATTCAAATAGTACTGAAAATCTGGATTCAAAAATGAGGAACATGAAGTTACAACAACCCAAACGTCAAGCGACGTGCCACTAACAACAAAACTTGCCAAGATGACTACTGCCAAAGCGAAAAAAAAAACAAAAGGTTGTTGCAAAGAAGTCAGTACCAACTAGAAAACAAGTTAGTAGGCGAGTAACTCGTGCGAATCCAGCAAAGAAGACAGATCCATTATTTGATAGTGGAAATAAGTTTTCTGAAAAGACGAAGTCGAAAAATGAGCAACGAAAAAAGACAATAAAGACAGGAAAGGACAATAAAGCTCGTAAATCTCAGAAACCTCGTATGAAGTTCATGGATCTTGACAAGTCACCACTCTATGAGAATATGACAGATAAACAAATAGCAATTCTACTTCCATACTTTGAGAAAGGAAAGAGAATGTAAGTACTTTCTACCCTTCATTTACTTTTAAATCAAGTAAGTTTTGCAGTACATATCAAAAAATGTGCAGCTCAGTTGCTTGGACAGTAGAGAATGGAGGTGGTATCTGCGTCAGCGGGGCTACAATGGAAGATTTGATCTTCAACAGAGCATTATATCAAGATTTTCTCAACTACGCTCAATGTAAGCTTCAAGTGGCGTCTAAAGAGGACCAAACAAACCTTGATGAAGAAATAAAATACTTGAAGGTGTTGCACCTGGATCCAGCTACTTGGGTATGTGTTGTTTTCTTCTTTTATACTTTTGAACATTGGATATGAAAAAAGTACATATTGATATATACTTTGTGAAATAACCTATTAAACGTTTCCAATTTTTAATATCATTTCGACAAACCAGAGACTTTATAGGGAGCAGAAGTGACTGCTATTATTATGCCAATCTTGACAATGAACAACGACATCGAGAAGATCCTTGTACCCATGTGCCATGGAAACAAGCATTGGACACTGCTCGAGTTTGAGTTTGAAACCGAGAAATTCATCCATTACAACTCATCTGTGGCGTTTAGGGATCATTTTTATGAGAATTCCAAAAAAATGTCTGAATACTTGTTCAATCCAATCAATCATTTCTTGGATGAGAATCAGAGAAGAATGGTGAGCAACGTAAGGTTGACTGACTATGGGTGTCCACATCAAGGAATCTGGCCAGACTGCCTTTTGAATGTAATGCATTTTATCAAGAGGAGATCAAAGATTGATCATGATGGAAAAAGTTTGGGAGATGACGAACAATTGATGAAGAAGATTCATAAGAAAAGAATCAAGTTAGCATGCAGGTTGTTGACAGCCACTCCGCCTGAAATCAGTTGGGACCCCTCCAAATGAAAAAAAAAAATGTTTACCTGCAAAGTAGATATGGATATGTACTTCACTAACTTTCTTATTGTGTTTACTTATTGAACTTGATTTCTACTTATTGAACTTGGTTTTTAGTTATTATATTTATTCAGGATCTTATTATGTTTATATATATATATATATGATGATCTTTATTAGCATTTTTGGTTTTCTATTTAATTTTAGAGTTATACAGAAGGCAGAACATATTGATATGTGCTAGGAAGTACATATTGATATGTACTTTGTTCTGAAACTATGAACCAATGGATTCATATTCTAAACAAGTACATATTGACATGTACTATGAATTACATATTGATATGAATTTAAAAAATTACTTTGTTTATGTACATTTTTTTGTGTTTTTATAACAACTACAAGATTACTAAATAAAAGAAAAATATATTAGGAATAAAAATCACTAATAACGAGGGGGCGTTGCCCCATCGACCCCCGTGTATTGTGAATGACATTCAACCACATGTTCATACATCTTTTAAGATGGAGAAAAATATAAGATTTATATCATCAAATTCTCGTTCTGTCATTAAGAACATAATTCAGTGGGCACACAAACAAGTTCTGAAAAAAGAAACCTAACAAAATGCGACAAGTATCTTCTAAAAGAATTTAAATCCCAAATGTACTAAAAAAACTGTAATGAAATTAATTCTCATCTGTATATTGGTACTGACGGATAACATTGCATGTATCCTTGTCGTGATGAGATTTTAATTTACAATTTGAACATGTAACATGATTTTTTCTCCTCTCCCACGCACTCTTGATGTGGTTCTTTTTTCTTCTTCCTGGAGGATCCCTAACTACTATTTGTGGCAGAATAGTATCTTCTGCGGTATACTCATCAGGTCTGTGGTATATTGAAAAACATAAATAAGAAAAATTATTATACTTGTGCAGTTTTTGTTGATGTATGTTACACTAAATATCAATATGTACTATGCTAGTTCCAGTTTATGGTTTATATGTACTGCTTAAAACCTTTCTCATGTATGATACTACCATAAAAAAAATCAATATAGTACTGCTTAACAACTTACCTGTCGTGATTAGGAACATGTCTAATAGCGATTGAATATAGATGGCGATAACAGCTAACTTTGAAGTATTCGTCGATATAATCAAGGAACTTTCCCCCAGATGCAGCAATAGCTGCAGTAGCATGCGAGCATGGAAAACAATACGCGCATCATCTTTGTCAAGTACAACTCTTTTGCTGTAGATCTACCATATGAGACCTGCAAACAAGAAACCAATCATATTATTTACGCAGTATATATTGATATTTGCCCTACACAAACAAAAAAGAATATAATCTGCACAGTACATATTCGATATTTTCCCTACACAAACCCAAGAAGATAATATGCACAATACATATTTGATATGTTTTCTGCAGTACCACTAAGAAACTAGTTTAGTGGATATCTCAGTTCAAAAGAGCATGTTACCTAAAAAACTAACCTTGGGGAATGAACTTCAAAATACGTGAGAATATGACTGACTAACTTTCCAAGGTTGACCAATTTGAATGTGTAGTTTAAGAAAGGCTTGATACACAGGGGTTAAGAGTTCCGGATCCATCAAAGACTTTCTTCACGACGTTCAGACATCAACTCCATTACTCGTAGCCTACACGACAAATAAAATTAAAAAAACAACAAACATATTATACATATATACTTATAGTGTTATAAGAAACTTATAAAAACCTAATTGTGTCACAAAGAGCACAAGGAGGTAACTTCTTCTCGCGGCGAATCCAGTTATTAAAAGACTCGGCAATGCTTGAAGATGTCTGACCATACCTACAGCCTGGGAAGTATGCACTAGACCACTTTTCCCTAGGAATGTTACAGTAGTATTGAGCAACCCAAGGCCTTCCTAGATAAACCATTTCTTGAAGACCTTCTTTATATCTTGACGGAGAAAGCGCACATGTTACTTTTTGTAAACAGTCCATCACTTCTTTATATTTTTCATCAGACTTACTGATGGGTAAGTTCTTTTTCAAGTGGAAAAAACAATAGCTATGATAAGAATCATGGAAAACTTCAGGAATTGCATTCAACAAACCTTCACCTTGGTCAGTCAAAAAGGTGATGGGACGTTGGTCCACAACTTTTTTAAGATTGTCCATAAACCAATGCTAATTATCATTATCTTCGCCAGGAACTAATGCATACGCAAAAGGATAAAAACCTGTAAAAAAAATATAAAAGCCCAAATCAATACGTACTTCATGTCTGCACCTTCAAATTATGTTATACCTACAGTGTATATCAATATGTACTTTATGTATGATGTGTATGATCCTAAAGTAGATATTGATATGTACCAGAAAATAGACTATATTTCTTTGTACTGGTACATAAAAACCAGTTACATATCAAAATATGTACCATATAAAAAAGTTACCTTGATTGCCGTTAAGACATGTCGTAGCCATTAGACCTCCTTTAAACCTCCCAGTAAGAAATATCGCATCACAAAAGATCATTGGACGACAAAGTTTATAAACCTCTCTAAAAGCTCCAAAGCAAATAAAAATTATGTTGAATCTCTTTGTTGCGTTGTTGAAATCAAGATCAATATAAGACCCTGGGTTGGTTTCCCGAACAAGAGTGACCCACCAAGCAAGATAAGTGTATGAATTTACATCGTCACCAAAAATCATTTGATGCGATAACTCTAATGCATGATATGCATGGTGATACTTGATGTTGATCCCTCCACCAACTTTAATATAATCCATAATCTTTTGCGGCTTTATGAGAGGGTTGTGCTTGACACGCTCATGAACTAAATAATTTACAAGTTTCCTCGAACTAGTTGGACTCCTCAACCTATAACCAGTACCATAAGTGTGCCTACCCACGTAATCCTTTATCTTAAACACATCCAAAGACCCATTCATGGCAACCGCATAAAACTTCCAAGAGCAACAGTCATTGTTGCATCTCACTGTAAATCTCTCAAGGTCATTCTTCAATTTTTTAACCTTATATCCAGTCCTCAAACAATATTTCTCACATGCTAACCGAACAACTTCAACACCACCATGGAAGAGATGGTTTTTATCTTCAAAAACATTCTCCCAGCTATCAGAAAAAAGAACACTTGCAACCTCTTTACAATCTTTCAAATAATTTTTCCTAGCACTCAAAACCAACTCAGCACTGTTGTCAAAATCAGCACTTCTCAAAGAACTAGATGCACCAGATAAAACAACATCAACATACAACTCAAAGAAATCTGAATTCTTCGTAAAATATAATGCAGCAAGCCCTTGAAGAGATACATCAGCAATGACAGGGACTTTCACTCCATTTTTAACATAATTAACAACAATAGTTGATGGAGTCAACCAGCTCCACGCATTACAAATAGTAAACTTTAAATCTTCCAAAGTCGAAGATAACGTTACCAAATATGCAATATGGTGTTGCTTTTGGTATACATGAGATTAGCAAAAGGTATTTGGATTAGAACCAACACCTGACATGTTGAACCTGGAGAAATGTGATCCAAATAAAATAACACAAACACGAAAATCAAACATATATTTTAAGATGATAGGAATACTAAATCTACAGTACAACATAATATGTACTATTTTAGAAGTATCACACATATTATAGATTCACACATAACAAACAAATAAAACCATATTGTATGCAGTGCAAACAAATATGTACTGATTCAAAAATGGTATACCATACAATATATATAACAAAAATAACATACTATTAAAACAATATATATCAAAAAGTTTAGAAAAACAGTATGTATTAATATGTACTGAAGAGTCATTCAAAACATCAAGAAGAAAGAACAAAAATCATGATTTCCTGAAAAAATAAAAGAAAACCAAATAAAACCTATTATCAAACGACATGTAAACAAACTGAATACGACGATCTAATGAACAAAATAGAACGATTACAAAAATCAGTTTCAAAAATCAAAAGAAAAACTAAAGCACGAACAAAAACGAGATCGATCATGGAATTCAACAAAATGTACATCATAGAAATCATAATCATCAGGATTTCAGTGTAAGAAAACAAAAAAAATCATGAAATCAAGTTGATTATCATGATTTCAGTTGAAAAAAACAAAAACAGAACAAATCATAACAAAAATTATAAAGAGCAGAGAAGAAGATTAAAGAAAAATACCTGGAGATTTGATATCGAAACCCTAAATCTGAAAAACACCAAATGAAGCAGAGAGAGAGAAAACCGGATCTGTGAGCTGAAGAAAAAATGAAAAGAATATTTTGGAAGATTTGATTTCAACTCCATTTATACGTTCGTTATAGAAAGGGTAAATACAGATTATTTAAAATGTATATTTCATTAAATTCACGTGAGTTGGACCAACGATTCAGAAAATTAGTCCAACAACTTGTTTTTGGACTAGCGGTTAAAAAACGTTAGATGGGTGGATTACACGGTAAACGGGTCGTGTATAATGGATTATGTAGTAATTCCTAGTAGCCTGATATCTGCAACTTACCAAACTTCTTCCTGACCTTCATGGTGTAACAGCTCTTTAGTTTTCATAGGAAGGCCGGTTCCTATGGGTGTGACACACCAAGAGATTTGCCGTATATGCACCTACTACGGGTATGCCTAAATCGCTAACTCATATGGTGAAGTGGAAAATTTGTCAGTTTGCCATGCGAGGCAGAGTCTCTACCGAGTGGTAGAATCTTGATCGCTCGGTAGAGACTACATCTGGTGACCAAGTCTTTGTCGCCAGCGATAGAGACTTTGTCGCTCGGTGTTATGTATGTCGTTCAGTGTTTTTTCATCCAACGACTCTAAATCATTCTTTTATAAACATTCAATCTCCCACACAATTCAACTCACACCTTCTCTACATCTCTCATTCGAAATGACTCGCGTCGGTTCACTGGAGAAGAAAATGTTGATTTTATTCGAGATTGGATATCAGTTGTAAGTGATAGAGGTATGAATCTTTCCAGCTTTAATTTATATGACATTGTGTTTCAAATTTTTCTAGCATTAGCCGATAATAAAAATTTAAGAAGAAATTTAAAGTTAGATTTTTCATCATTAAAAATGATGCGATAAATTATGGGGAAATTATGTGGATAGTTAACCAAGATCATTCTGGTTTGTCTATCGAAGAACGAGCGAGTTTCTTAATAACTTTTTAATTAATCCTTTTGAATGACTCAGTTTTAATTATTCAAAATCATATTAACTTATTTTTTACCTGTAGTTTCAAAAAACTCTGGCTCGTACCGAATTTGTTGAAGTCAACGATAAAGAGTTTAGTCATAATAGACGCTATGAACTCTTTAAGTTTCATGTGCCTGGATTCAATGTTGATTAAGTGTTATGTAATGAAAAGAGAACAGTTACATCAAACGGTTGAAATTGAATCTATTCACCTCTTCTTGGAATTAAGCCATAAAAAAATAACGACTTAGAAAAACAAACTGATTTAATTAGGGACTATCAAATAAGATAAAATAGGATCATTTTAAAATAAATTTTAAAATTGTTTAACCACATATTTTTATTAATGGATAAACTATCCTTGTTTGATAAGGTTTAATCTTATTTAATTAGGAGTTAATTATTATTTTTTATTTAAATTTTAAATTTTTAATAAAAAATCGTCAAGGTACTGAATGATGACCATGTGTCATGTGACTACATGACTGGGACTTAATAGTATCATTTTTACTTTCTTGTCTTTAGTTTATTTAAGAAAGGTTAAAGTAGAAAAATGTAAGGAAATTAACGATATGGTTAGTTATTTTTGGGAATTCTTTCCAACGGCTAGATGCATTGTTAGTTGTGGATGTTAGTTACTATATATGGATAACTGTTGTAAGAAGAACTTAAGAAAGTTTTGAATGAAATCAAATTAGGCTCATCCTCTGTTGAAGAGAGAAGGTACTACTGAGTGAGTTAACCGTCCCCTGTTCCGAGCCAGGCGAGTTCGTCTGAGTTCAGAACAATTGGTATCAGATTCGCGTCCTGTGTACCTGAATCATGCCAGGAGGAGGTGATAAAGCACCCACAGTAAAGGAGGTTACTGTTATACATCAAAATCATTCAGATCAGTTGGATTCATTGGAGAATGAGTTACATCAGATTCAGACTCAGCTAACTGCTGATGCAGATTTGAAGAAGTCTACGGATCTTTTTGTTGCTTATCAATTCATGGCGTTGTTTAAGCATTTGGGGGTGGATCCAACTCTGGAATCAGGTGGTCAATTCACTGTTTCATCTCACACTTATGGTGGTTCTTCAACTAATGTTAATAATAATCAATTAAGAGATCTTCTTCACCACTCAGGTAATTTTCCTCGCCAACCTAAAATTGGTTTTCCAAGGTTTGATGGTTCTAATCCTCGGGACTGGGTTCAAAAATGCTAGTGTTATTTTCAATTACACACGACGCAAGAGAGTAGAAGAGTGGATTTAGCTTCCGTTCATTTGGATGGTCATGCTGAAACATGGTTTTTGGACTATCAAGAAGGTAAGCCTTCTATTGTATGGGATAATTTTGTTTATGATGTTTGTTGTCGACTTGAGGATGTATTTTTTGATAATTATGTTGGAATCTTCAATAAGTTATCTCAAACTACCTCTGTAAAGGAATATTATGAAAGATATGAATCTTTTAAATCTCATGAAGGTTAGAAACAAAGACCTCTAAGATGAGTATTTCACCTTGAGTTTCATCAGTGGTTTAAAGGATGACATACGTAATGTTGTTCAAATGTTTAAGTCCACTTTTGATTCTGGGCCCTTTTACCTTGCCAGAATGCAACAAGCTTCTGTCGATTTCCAATCCAAAAAATCTAAACCCTTCTCAGGACCTTTTATCCCATCTACATCCCAATATTCTTCATCTCCCACACCTTCAAGACCTTCTTTACCACTTCTTACTTCCATTCCTAAACCTTCTTACTCAAAATTTCAGCCTATCATTACCCATCCAACTACACCAACAAAAACAATTTCATCTACTCCACCTATTAAAAATTCCACTCCAGTCCAGATGAAAGACATAAGAGACAAGGGTCTCTGTTATAATTGTGATGCAATATACATGCCTGGTCATATATGTAAGACTCAACAATTGTTTATGTTGGCTGCAACTGAAGAGATGGAAACGCCTATGTCAGCTGAAGAAAGTGAAGAGGAAGAACTCCAACAATCTACATCAGCGGATTCACCCGTGGAGATTTCTCTACATGCCTTGACTGGTCATGTAGCTCAAGATACAATTAGGGTCCCTGGTTACATCCAGAAACACCCTATTCTCATATTGGTGGAACACACAGTTTTCTGGATACCAAGTTAGTAGAGTCATTGTAACTTCATATAGAACCAACAGTCACATGCTAGTCACTGTGGATAATGGTGATACTACAATCAGTAAAGACATTTGTCCACAACTTGGTTGGTCTATGCAGGGCCGTCAGTTTGTTGCTTACCTCGGGGTCCTTCCACATGGTATCTGTGATATGATTTGGGGGGTTGATTGGCTTAAGAAGCTAGGAGATATTATGTTTAATCTGGCACAACTCAAGATTTCATTCGTTCATAGGGTAAAGATCATTTTGCAAGGCAGTTCTTCCACTCCTTCCTTGAGCATGTTAAGTGGTACTTCAATCAGGATATTTATTAAGAGCGACACACCTGCCTTAATTGGCCAAAAAAAATTTCAGTCTGCCATTCCTATTTCTCCAATTCCAGCTTATGTTACTTTATTATTAGACTCTTTTCAGGATGTTTTTGCTGAGTCCAATTCCCTACCCCCACAAAGAGTTTTAGATCATAAAATCCCTCTTAAACAAAACTCAAAGCCTACTTTTCAAAGACATTAAAGATACCTTTATGTACAAAATGTTGTAGTGGAGAAGATAGTGCAAGACATGTTAGCAGTAGGGATAATCCAAGATAGCCACATCCCATTTGCTTCTCCAATACTTTTGGTCAAGAAAAAAAGATAATTCTTGGAGATTTTGTGTGGATTATAGGAAACTAAATGAGATGACTCTTAAGGATAAGTTTCCCATTCTTCTCATTGATGAGCTCTTGGATGAATTAAATGGTGCACAATTTTTTTCAAAGATTGATCTCAGGCCAGGCTATCATCGGATCAGGATGCATGTTGCAGACATTCATAAGACAGCTTTCAGGACCCATCAAGAGCATTATGGATTCAGATTCATGCCATTTGTCCTTACCAATTCCCCAGCAACTTCTCAAGCACTAATGAACATCATCTTTCAACCATTTTTGAGGAAGTTTATCTTAATATTTTTTGATGACATTTTGGTTTATAGCAACTCCTTAGAGGAGCATTTATCTCATTTATCTCAAACACTCACATTACATATACAACACTCTCTCTTTTCCAAGAAGTCTAAATGTTATTTTGCACAACCTCAATTTGACTATCTTGGACACTTGATCAATGCTAATGGAGTGGCTGCTGAACCTGACAAACTGGATGCTATGGAGACTTGGCCTCAACCAAAGCTGAGATGCTTCTTGGGTTTTACTGATTACTATAAAAGATTTATTAAAGGTTATGGTACTATAAGCAAACCTCTCACTGACATGCTAAAGAAAGACCCATTTCTCTGGTCTTCAGAAGCCTTGCACGCTTTCTCTCTTCTCAAGCAGGCCATGCTACAGGCTCCAGTTTTGGATCTTCCTGACTTTACCAAGCCTTTTGTTTTAGAAAATGACTCTTGTTCTAGAGGAGTTGGAGTTAGGTTGATCGAATCAGGTAGGCCTATAACTTACTTTAGCAAAGTCTTGGGTCCAAAAGCACTAGCATTATCAACTTATGAGAAGGAGCTTCTTGTTATAGTGCTAGTTGTACAAAAATAGAAGCATTACTTATCTAGTAATCAGTTTGTTATTCATACTGATCATAAGAGTTTGAAGTACTTCATGGAGCAAAGGATCACCACTGTTTTTCAATAAAAGTGGCTCATGAAGCTATTGGGACTAGATTACATCATTAAGTACAAAAAGAGTATGGAAAACAAAGCTGCAAATGCCTTATCAAGATTGCCCTATACTTCTTCTGGTTGTTACTCTATCTCCTTGGTTCAACCTCAGTGCGCTCAAGATTTACTCAGCAGCTACTCTGGTGATGCCTTAGCTCAGCAATATATGTATCAGTTACTGGTAAATCCAACTCACCCTCATCTCTCCATTTCAAATGGTATACTAAAGTTTAAAAATAGATTGTTTCTGCGGTTTAGCATGAATATTAGAGATGTTATTATGCATTCAATGCACTATTATGCAGTTGGGGGTCATTCTGGGGTACAAGGTACTTACAATAGAGATAAGTTTTTAATTAATCATTTTGAATGACTCAGTTTTAATTAACCAAAATCATATTAACTTATTTTTTACCTGTATTTTCAAAAAACTCTGACTCGTACCGAATTTGTCGAAGTCAACGATAGAGAATTTAGTCATGATGGATGTTATGAACTCTTTAAAATTCATGTGCCTGGATTCAATGTTGATTAAGTGCTATATAATGAAAAGAGAACAGTTACATCAAACAGTTGAAATTGGATATATTTACCTCAGCTAGCTCCATGCCCAGTTTCCTTGGAATTAAACCATAAAGAAATAACGACTTAGAAAAACAAACTGATTTAATTAGGGGCTATCAAATAAGATAAAATATGATCATTTTGAAGTGAATTTCAAAACCACTTAACCACATATTTTTATAATGGATAAACTACCCTTATTTGATTAAGTTTAATCTTATTTAATTAGAAGTTAATTTTTAATTTTTATTTTTTATTTTTTTTAAGATTTTTTTATTTTTAAATCCCAGATTTGCATGAAAAGTTGTCAAGGTACTGAATTACAACCATGAGTCATGTACCTACATGACTGGGCTTGGACTGAATTAAAAACATTTTTACTTTCTTGTCTTTAATTTATTTAAGAAAGGTTAAAGTGGGAAAATGTAAGGAAATTAATAATAGGATTAGTTATTCTCGAGAATTATGTCCAACGACTAGATGCGTTGTTAGTTATGGATGTTAGGTAGCTAACTTAGTTACTATATATGGATAACTATTGTATGAATAACTTAAGAAATTTTTGAATGAAATCAAATTAGGCTCATCTTCTGTTGAATAGAGAAGGTACTGCTGAGTGAGTTAACCGTCCCCTGTTCCGAGTCAATCGAGTTCGTCTGAGTTCAAAACACCATGGCGACTTTTCATTAAGTCAATTTTACTGAATTTTTTTATGAAAATTCGTCATGGCATATAAATTTCAAGCATGACGACTTTTCATGGACAATTTCTGTTTTAAAATTTAAATGAGTTGTCATGGTTAAAAGGAGTCGTCATGATCGTGATTTATCTACCATGAGGACTCCTTTAAATTTTGAGTAAAAAAATGAAGTCGTCATGGTCTTAAATTTCAACAATGACGGCTCTTGACAATAAACAGAAATAAAAAATAGAATCGTCATGATCAACATTTAGTACCTTGAAGAACAACATTAAAAGTCTTAGCTAGCGCCAGCATTAAGTTGTCTATACAACATTAGCATCATCACCACAGTGCTAGCTGTAGCTAGCGCCAGCTTTCCCCAGTGTTGGCAAACGCTTATCCCAGCCCAACCATTCCATCCTTGCTAGCGCCAGCATTACGTCTTGTATTTGGGCAATGCTAAGTCTCTAGCAACTGTCTCTTGTGTTGCACCATGCGTATCCCTGGATTGCTTGGTGAGTTCCATTTGATGACGTGAGTTCATGTTAATATCTCCACCTAATACCATGAGAAACAAATATTCTATAAGTTAGTTTCTCAACTAAGATCATCTAAAAAAATCACCATTGATAATTCATGGCATTGAGTATCCAACTTAATACTTACAGCTCATCACTCACATGCTATCCATCAGAGCTCAATGCTCTAGTCATGATGATACAATCTACTCTTAGACTTCGTAAAATATAAGTTACTCTTAAACTTACTATTTTCACTAGACCTAACACTAATTAGTCTACTTAATTAAATTAAATAAAGATTTGAGCATTTGGTCTTAACAAGTCCTTTGGCCATAACAAGTCATAATTATGACTTAGCCAAAATATTGGTAGTCCATGACTTCATTATATTCTACGAGATATCAAGATATATCACATGGGCATATTCTCATTGGGGTATTAGTAAGGAGGTTTATAGCAATATGCGGTGTGGCAACGCATCCATGACGAGAAGGTAATAAGTAGTGGGACGGTTAAAAGAATTTGAGAGGATAAGGGAGTAATGGTCATACAGTCTTCCTGATATAGCGGAAATGATATCACCACAATCTCCATGATCATCACTTCTCCACTTCTCCACAACCACCACAACTTACGAGAAATCAATGTGTTCACTATAAATATAAATAAATGACTTTATCTATCAAAAAGTCATGACAAATCTCAACACAGTGATAATCAGATTTACAGTCATAAATCTAGCCTTCACCATAGTTCAACAAGTACTACACACAATAAAATTTCATCACACAGTGATTTCTCAACCTTTTTTGCTTTTCTTCCTTAAGATCAACCCATCATCTCCACCTTTGTGACCGAAGCAAAACGTGAACGACCATTTCTTGGTTCTGAACTTATCATCTTTGAGGTGAGTAGTGGTGAGGAGTCCCCGCTATTGGTCGATACAAGATCTTGAAGTGGTGAGGAGTTTCCAATTGGGGTGCTCGTTGTCCCTCACCAATTCCTTAGTCGATACCATTATGCTTTGACGTAGCACATATTTTGAGAATTCCTTAAGAATTTCTTAGTGGTGAGGAGTCCCCAGACATGTCTTTCAATTCGAGCCTAAACCAATTGGAGACCACAGCGTGAACGACCACTTCTTGGTTTATCTCGAACCAATTGGAGACCACAGCGGGAGATCGGCCTCTCGATTACGAAACCAAATTTTCAATTGTTCAAAATGGTGGATCTTAGGTCAGGATCAGTAACTACTCCTAATCATAATTCTTCTATGCTAGCGGTGGCGGTCCTAAAGTTACTGCTACTACCACCAATCCTCTTCTTTTCAGCACCACTCCTGGTGCTGCCAATCCTCCTCCTTCTGGTAACACTCCTGAAGATACCAGAAACACCCAAGCTCCACCCAACATAACCGATATGATGCAGAGACAAGAAGTTATGGCCAAGACACAAGCATATATGGCTACTGCTCAGAAAGAGGTGCTTACTTATCTCATACCCTAACGGAACAACTTTCCCTGGAGCAACGCCATCGTCATACGGAACAAGACAGAAATGTTTTCATATCAACTACTGATGCTAGTACTTCAAGAACTCAAGGGGATGACGAAGTTCACGTTTTCACTGATCATCCATCAGCAAGGAGTCAACAACCTAATTTTGTCACTCGTGAAGATCTTGAAAGACTCCTAAGAAATCATGGCAAGGAAGATCCATCTTTATTTTATCAGCACCAGCCTCACTACCCGCTCGAGATCCAAAGGATTCCCTTGCTGAGAGGATATTCCTCTTCTATTTTCTCACTATATGATGGGACCGGAAACGCTCGAGAGTATGTCTCCCGATTCTTGGAGTCACTGGGAGAACACGAATACAATAATGTGCTACGTCTTAAGGAATTCTCAAAATATCTCATTGAAAGAGAATACACATGGTACAACAATATTGCTCCCAACAACATCTCTAGTTAGGTTGAAATGGTTAGTATTTTTTACAAAAAGTATTTTTTACAAAAAGTATTTTTTTGTCTCCTAACAAATTATTCTGTCAGATTCGGGGTGAATGTTTCAAAGGAACAACGAGCACCCCAACGACTATGTGAAGAAGCTTGTGTCCAAACCAAGCTTCCCCCGGAGCACATGACCGACAAGAACAATGAAAGACATGGCTGGGGACTCCTCACCACTACTCACCCCAAAGATGATAAGTTCGGAAAAACACTAATCGATGTTGGTATGGACGTCAATATCGTCACTATCAAGACTCTCAAGGACACGTGGATTTTTCGACGAGAACCAACTCACGTGGGTGAGATGATTCCATATTTCCATGTCTACACTTTATTACTCTGCTCCTGTCTCGGATGCCTTCTACGTGTATATCATATTTTTATCTCTCACAGTTTGGAGGGTACGATGACAAGATAACTTCTCCCTGATAACTATGAATAGTCACATCCCTAATTTTCCGCCATGCGCTTATCACGTAAATGAACAACCCCCACTTTCTCCATCGATTACTCCCATAAGCATTAATTAGCCTCCACTTGCTCTTTCGGTTATCCCCCAAGGTATTAATTAGCCTCCAATTTTATCGATTTGTTATTCCCCACATCTGTTGGGTTTCCCAAAATTCTTTCATATTTAAGAAGATCCTCTCATCCTTTATTCATTTATTTTTTTCATTCTCTTTATTTTCCTCTTCACCAGCGCCTTTGTATTCTCTCTGTTCTTTACTTCTTTACTGCTGTTTGCTTCATTTATTCCCTGTCCGTTGCTGCTTGTTTCTTTTATCCTCTGCTCTATCATTCTGTGCCACCATGTCTTCTTAAACACCAACCATGAAATCCAAAAGATATATCTCTTCTATTGTTTTTGCATGTTTTTAATTTTTCTATTAAACTTGTTCTTCTGACAAAACTTTCTTTGTTGAACCTTCTCTTTGATGGACTATCTTTTCTGATATTCTTTTTCTTCTTTCAATCTCTCTAAATATGATGGGAAAAGAGTTATCTCAACTGTTTCCACCTATGCCCATATTGTTGGTGATGCTGCTCCAGTGCGAACTTGCCCCATGACCAGCAAGGATATCATATCCGAGTTCAATCTTTGTGACTTTCAAGTTTCTTTCCCGAACGACGTTAGTGGAACTCTTGATGATAATCTGGTGAAACATCGCCAATGGTCTGCTAATGTAATAGTGGTGAGTTACGTTCAGTTGGAGGATGGTCTTCAGATCCCTTGGTACAACCCCAAGAATCCTCACATCTATGAGGCTCTGTGTTCTTATCTTCCTCATCGGGGAGTAATGCAGTACTCGGAAAACTTTTACCATATCCTTCGTAAGTTCCAGGAAAGATTCGTTGGTGGGACCACTGATTATACGAACTCGGGCCAATTTAATCATGAGGATTATTCGGTGAAGAAATTTCTCAGGAACTACCAGGGCGCTCCTTTGTAAGGGTGTTCACGGGTAGACCAACCCGCCCGCCCCAAACCGAACCGGCCCGGACCAATTGCTAAACCGCTCCAAACTGGATATATATTGGGGCTAGTTGGTTGGTATTCGTAAAACCCTAACCCATAGGGTTGGAGCGCGGGTTGAGGGATCCAAAACCCGACTATCCCAATCAAACCGATGGGTATATACTATATGGGTGTAAAATAATACAAATGGGGTGCGTAGATATACTTGGTATTTCAAGAATTTAAGTAATCCCTCCTGATCTGTTTTTGCATATATATGTTTCAATTTAGTTTTAGCTTGTTTCATGTTTCATGTTATAAATTATATGGATTATAATATAGTGTAAATTTTTTTATGACATGTATTATTGGTTTTACTATTTGGATTAGTAAGTTTATTATTTAGAAGCGCCAAATCATTTGATTACATTGTCGAAAACACATGGTGGCATCTTTGAAAGATTTTGGAGGAGTTGGTGATGGAAAGACTTCAAACACAAAGGCATTTCGGTTAGCCTTTAGTTATCGTAGTTGATACAAAGCGGCTAACGGTGGATCTCAACTCTTTTGTTTTGTGATGGATATTATTCTAACTATGAACTCCATTTTAATTTTTGTAATAGACCTTGTTCCAAGTACCACCCTCTTGCACTGTTAAAAACACTACTGATTCAAAAGAATATATTTTTTGTTATCTTTTTATTTATTAAGATTTAAATTTCGTATATTTTTCTGTTATAAATGATTATATTGCAGGTTAATTTTAGTTAAAAAAAAAGTATGCAGTGGCTTTAACTGTTCAGCCCATGTGGCAAAATATGGGCTAAACTTAATTTGGACCCTGATTCTTTTAACGGCCTAATAAATTGTAAGCCCATTTTAAACCGTTGAACCGACCCAAACCGGACCGATGAATAACGGTTTGGGTCATATCGGTTAGGACAAAGTAATGGTCCTGTTTGGGTTGATATTTTGATAAACCGCATAATGGTCGGGTTGGTTTGGGGCAGCCAAAAAACCACAGGATCAGACCGCTGCACACCCCTACTCCTTTGAATCGTATGACTCATCCTCCTCTTTGGGGCATTGGTATCAAGCGATTCCGAAATTTCGGAAATGTACCTAAACTGTTAACTGATCTGGATCCTACCAAAGCAGCTAACCGATTTCTTCAGAAGACCAGTGACGAAGGTTGGTACAACATTCCGATATCATTTAGGGTCGTTGGGTATTCGGATATAATGCTGACAACTCGTATTGGTCTAGTCCCTTACCCGAGCATTCTCACCTCACTAATTATGCTCCTTGAAAATTTGTTTGGGATGACAAGATTGATAGTGTTCCTTCGAGGGTAGTCTTCTGCTTCTTCCTTGCATTTTTTCTTTTGTTGTTTTAATTATGTTCTGACCTCGCTTCCCTTTTTCTATGGATTCCCCGAACTCTTCTAACTGTTGGTGGTGGTGATAAATAAGATGATGATGATGATGAAAGTTACAAGCGCAAAGGTGACGATATTGTGAAGGTAAAGAACATTGAATCTATTTTATTATAAGTATATATACTTGTCTCTACTTTTTTCCTGAAACATCAAGGAATTGTTGTGCAGGGTGATGGTAAGAGAGTGAGAGTTTGTGGCGCTGGTGGTAAAAATCTTGGTGGTGTTGGTGTTAATGTTGGTATTGATGTTGGTGCTGGTGGTGCATTTAATCTTAATGACTCGCAGTCGGATTCCGAGCGACCCACGATAGACTTGACAAGCTTTGTCTTGAAGATGCCCGAGCTTGATCTCAGAGAGATGGTCGAAACTATGGAGACTCAAGAGACCGCGAAAAGGCTGGCTCCCGAAGTGCCCTTGGATAGGCAAGGTGCCGACTCTGGTGAATATTTACCTTAGCAAGGCGTAAGTGAGTCTGGCTCGCAAATTGTGACTATGCGCCCTCAGCGTATGTGTGAATCACAGTTGGCCATTGAGGGTCCTTAACCTGCTCTGAGCTCGCTGTTGAATGTTCCTAGTGGTGCCTCAGCGAATGCTGCCTCTATCCCGATGAGTGTGGCCACTTCACTTGCGGCCTTGTCTTCTACCTCGGTGGCAAGCATGGATAGGGCATCACAAGATTTGCTTGCCAGTTCTCTGGACGTGAGCCATCATGTCTCGTTTTTTAACATGGTGAATTACTTTGTGTTTTCATAGGGTTTGTAGGCTCCTGAGTCTGGTACTTACACGGTGAGTGTTCTGCAGGATTCAAACCATGGCTTGTTGATGTTGCACTCCTTAGCTTTGGAGAAGCAACAAAAAAAAACAGCTGAGAAGCAAGCTTAGGAGATGACCCGAGAAGTTGAGTCTGCCAAAGGTATTCTTTCTTTCTTTTGAAATTGTAGCTTGCTTTCCTCTGTTTGATTTTGAGTATCATTTCTCAGATGAGTATCTTTGACATCAAGTTCCTATCTCGAGACTCAATTGCGTGATTCCAAATATTATGGGAAACAACGACAAGCTTTCTGAAAACTGCTCGGGAGAAAATCGAATCACTCCGCGAGCACGGAGATGCATATGAGAAGATGCCATAAGGATTTCGAAAAGGGTGAATTTTATAAGGATGAGCTTCAGTCAGTATCCTTTGATCGGAATCTGTGGTTGAATTCGAAGAACAGTTTGATACAAACTTACAAGCGAGAGAAACAAGAATCTTGCAAAAAATATGATAAGTTGGTGAAGCAGCATGATGAGTTGAGTACCGAGTTGAAGAATTACAAAGGTCCTGTGTTGGAAAAAGTTATACAAGCTTACAGTAGGTTTGATCATGAACTATCGAAGTCGAGAGAAACTTAAATAATGTGCTAGAAGGTAGCTTATTTAGGGAATCCTATTTGTTCATTTTCCTCTGTGATGGTCGTAACGTGTTTCTTGTTTATGTAGAGTCCCGATCCAAAGCTAAACGTCTTCGTAAAGAAATTGTGAAGCTTCGGAAGAAGAAGGATGCGGCTCTGAAGAAAGCAGAGCGATATCGGACTCGAAGGGATGAGAGAGACCGCACCGTATATGGAATTGCTGAGAAATCTCAGGCTCAGGTGAACGAGCTTGCGAAAAAGTATCAGTTGCAGGTTTCTCAGCTCAAGTTGTTTTCTCTTCTGCCTATGTGAAGACTTCTACCAACGTGTCAGGACAATCGAAAACCATAGAAGCTTCATGACCAACCAATCAACCTGTTCAGAGAGAGTTGAGGTGTCTCAAACAGAGGACGTCCGAGATGATTCTCAGATTGTGGACGAGAGCCAGGTCGAGGAGATTACCGAGGGCGAGACTGATGGCACTCAGCGAGACCGGGTCTAGCTTCTTCTTGGTGTTACTTGGGATGATGGTGACGGTAGTGATATTATTGGCAGTTTGGCTCAATCGGTTCTTTTCCTTTTTTGCTGTTACATTTTTCTTTTTCTTTGTTAGATGTTGACATTCTCCTTTCTTATTGTATTTTTTGTGGTCTGTGGATGAACCTGGTGATATCTTTCTTGTTCGAACCTTTTGATTTTTGTAATTCCTTGTTTGTGCCTTGATTTATTTTTCATGGTGTATTTTTGATTTCCTGCGAAACCCATAATGTGATAAGTGTAACGCATTTGTGCGAGATTGCACTTGAATCGTAATTGTGCGAGATTACACCCTAATGATGTTGAAGTCCTTTCGGATATCAACCAATTATCGTTCCCCCTGACCTTGGGGTGTATCCGAGAATAGTGTCTTAGACTTCCTCCTAATGAGTTTGCCTGGTGTCCCTATTTTATAGTCCCCACAACGTAAGGGCTTCTTGCATTATTGCTCGTAACGTAACCATCCTAACGGGGTATTTTTTGGGGAACGGTACCTCTGCCGGAAACAGTGTCAAGGGCCAGTTGACTGAGCCGAGTGGATGATACCTCCTTAGAAGGGTATTGCCCAACCTTGATCGGTTGAACGGAACTGGGTGTGTTTTTAAGAGAATGCATCCCCTCGGGCGTCTACTTTATCAACAAATGTATTAGAGCCCTACCACCTAGCATCGTATAAAGGTTTGGACCTTAGAGCGGTAATAGTTGGGAATAATATCCCCTTCATCTCGGTCGGTGCTATCTCGGGATGGAATATGAGCATGAAAATCATAATGTACCCAGATATTGTACCTTTGGTGGTACTATGTTGGTTCGTACTTGGAACTGTAACTTGCTTGTTATAAGAAGTATATTTTTAAGAATTTGTTGTTCCATGGATTTTTCTATACTTTTTATTTTCCATTCCGAAGCACATATGAGCCTTTCTCGATACATTCGTGAATGTAATATGACCCATCGAAGGTTGGTCCTAGTTTCCATGTTAAATATGGGGGGATTTGTGCAAGACCAACTCTTCGGGTTGAAATTCTCGGGGTCGAACCTTTTTGTTGTACTTTCTTGCCAATTGATAGGTGCATATTTTATATATTTAAAGTGTCAATTTTATACTAGTATTTCATGGGTTTTTTTGTGAATTATTGTATATTACGTTTGTTTTTATTTAGTTATCTTTTAGTAGGTGGAATCATCCAAAAGAAGTCAATCGACACTTAATTATGCAAGAAACAAAGTGCTACAAGTGAAGAAGAGCCAAATACCAGGTGAAACTTGTCCGAATCCGGTATTTCTTGTCATCATCACGAAGAGAACGAAGAAAGGAAGTCAAATGCGAAAGAATGAGGTCATTCCGACCTTGTACGAGGAAGTTATGGGCAAAACGAGAGATTAACCTTGTCGGTTCCCCGGAACTGACAGTTGAATTAAGGATTAATGAAATTACTAAAAGCACCGGAGTTCTGGATAAGGGCTGCCAAGTTAATTGAATACTTATAAAAAGCATCCGAGTTTATGTTATGGGCACCTCATCTTCTTCTTAAATTTCAAATTGAGAAATCAGTTACGGTTACTCTCGTTAATGGTGAGAATTAGGGGTTTTCGGTGGTTGGTTGTTGGTAAAGGATTACGTTAGTTATAGGTTATTCGTGGAGCTGCTGTTGCCATTGATGAAGATTATTGATATGAAGGGTGGTTGTTTCGGTGATTAATAGGCAGGAAGAGCCTTGATGGAGAAGATCATGATTGATCATGATGGCGCGAGATTGGTTTGATAAATAGGCAAAGAAGACGAATTGATGGAGTCTGTGCTGGTTTGATGGAGTGATGGCTTGAGCTTCGGTAGTTGATAGAACTGAGATCATGGCTGTGATGGACGAGGCTTTTGGTTCAGGAAGTATTAATGTTGCTCGTGGTTGATGAGCTGGTGATGGACTCGAGTAATGGCAGAGAAGTTGAGACTGTTGAGTTTCGATTTATGGAGATGATTGTTTGCTTCTAAGGTGACTGTGATTGATTGTTTTCAATCTTAATGGGTATATCCGAGAGAACAGGATGAGAAGAATGGTGGTTTGCTGTGTAATGGCCTGTGATGAATGGTTTGAATCTGTGGCAATGGTTCACGGCAGTGAGATGGTGAAGTTGGAACAAAACAGTGATTTTCTGAGTTCACTTAGGACAAGGATGGAAGGAATTGAAGTGGCTCGAGTTGAATGGGTTTTGAGTTCAAAACAGGGAAGGTTTCGAGTAATGTTGGCCTGAGAAGAAGATACGAGTCTGTAGAGAAGAAGAAATAGGAGATGGGTATCACTCGAAATTAAATTGTAACAAGAGAAACTTCAGGGAGGAGGTCGGTGTTGTGAACTGATTAGGAAGTGGTTTTTCTTGCCGTTAAAACAAGAGATGGATGGCAGAGATTAAGCGGTGAATAGAGTTTGAAATAGTATAGGGAACATGGTTGTTATCAAGTTCGACATTATAGGATCAGAGAAGATTGAAAGCAATAAAAGGAATAAGCACAAAGAAATACAGACCTCACCTCCTTCACGCCTGATTTCCAATCCATAATTCTCCAACCCTTCACGTCAACCTCCACCACCTCCTTATCCATCACTAGTTCATCACATACACCTCATACTCATCGCACCAGTCCATCTCTTTGCATACAGCCGACAGCAACACCGTTCAGCACCAACAGCCCACTACACAATCTGGGCTTAGTTTATTATTGGGTTTGAGGCTGTTTTTAATTTACTATTTTTCTCTTTATATTGCAATGAACTTTATTAGCTAATTTTTATTTGATTAAGGATGATTTCAGTGTTCCGATGTAAAACTTAATTAATTTAATTTATTTGGAGTTTTAATTATTTATCGATTGTCTTATTATATTTAATATTTATGACTAATTCTTAGATTGTTTAAAGTGCACGCTAAATTAATCTATTGGTTGTTATATCTCTAGTAGGGAGTTATGAGATACGTATAATAGTCGAACAACGATCTACACAAGGAGAAATCGAGAGACCTTGCAGAGGGATTCTGTAAAGCAATTGCGTGTGAAGACAACACTGGTAAGCAGACCGAGCTTATGTGTTTGATGTTAGGATCAACCTAAATTCAAAAACCCTAATGCATTAGACTGGGTTACACCTTGAGATCTTATTCTTGGTGGCTCAGATGGATAGAATCTGGTAGTCGAGCGCTTCCGTATCCAGTGGCACAATGAGTTTTGGGGATAACAGAGCTTATTGTTATTCTACGGTTGGTGACGAATGATTCTGACAAAAGATAGATGAGTATATTGATCAGTCAAAGTTTGGTAACGACGAATGAATCCCTAATCATATTTCTTTCTTATTATTTTATTAATTATTATTTTTAGTTAATTAATTTATAAACGCTCATTTTTGGTATTTATTTTAGTTTTGCTAATCTAAATAACATCTCAATTACACAGCTCTCCGTAGGAACTATCCTTACTACCACTATATTACTAGTTAATTAGTGGGAAATATATAGATTAATTTGTTGCACTTACGACACGCATCACCAATCTTCTGTGATAATTTTCCAACGCTTGCAAACGACTTCTATATTTTCTTCCAGATCATCCAACTTTGAAAAAACTAGATCGTAGGTGTGGTTCTTTTTCCATGCCTCTGTCTTCGTGGTCAGGATCATGAATTCTGCAGAGATTACTACCTCGGTCCCATAGGTTAGAAAGAATGGTGACATGCATATGGCTTCTCTTGTTGTTGTGTGATATGCCCAAAGTACATTATGAAGCTGCTCGCACCAAGCTTTCTTGTGCCCATCTAGCTTTTTCTTGAGATTATCAACAATAATTTTGTTTGTAGCTTCTGCTTGTCCATTGCTTTCAGGATAGGTAGGTGTAGACTTATTCTTTCGTATTTTAAAAGTATTGAACAAGAGGTCGATGTTTTCCCCTTGGGACCGTTTTCCATTGTCGGACACTATTGCTGCTGGAATCCCAAATCTGCATACGATATCTTCGAAAAATAAATTTGAACATATCCTTATCTCTGATGTTTTTCAATTCCTTAGATTTGACCCACTTGGTGAAATAATTTGAGGCCACTATCAAATATTTTCTCCCTTCCATTGCTTCTTCCAAAGGCCCCGTAATATTGATTCACATTAACGGACACGGACTAAGGATCGAGTTCAGCTCTGTAGATGATGATTTCTTTTTTTTTGCGAATCGCTGACACTTTTCGCATCATCGGGCCAGATGTTTGGCATCCATATGCATGTGTAACCAGAAATATCCTTGAGCTTTAGCTTTCTGTGCTAATGACTTGGATGCGCTGTGGTTTCCCGCATCCCTATAATGTATTGCATCAATAATTTATAGCCCTTTCTTTTGTGAAAGACATCTCAGTAATGGACCAAGGAATGATTGCCGATATAATACTCCATCCCGAATTCAATAGTTGACCGATCGACTCTTTAATTTTTGAGCGAGCTTAGGCTTGTAAATACTTTATGATTGGCACTCTCGATTCTTCTTCGGGTTTTAGTGATATCCATAGATGCGATCTCTTTCTATAGTGTCTTGCCAATTAACGGCTGGTATAACCGATAAATCCTTACTTCTTTGATCTTTCGATCTTTAATCATGGAAGCAATAAAATCCAATGCATATTCATATCTGTTGTTCTTCCGTAAAATGTGTCGATATTGGAGACTTGTTATCTGTCTAAGTAATGCTTGGATAACTTCATATATTTTGCATGACTGGATCTAGTGTCTTGTACTTTCAACTGATCTTTCGAACCACTAATTGCGAGTCGCTTGTTAATCTTACTTCTGAGATATTCATCTCGATAATAAGCCTTAATGTGTGAGTGACTCCCTTGTTACTCGGTTTTATTTTTGGTTGACGAGAATTCTAATCGGATGGCTTGGACTATTTTTTCTCCTCCTGGAGAGGTAAATACAATCCCGATCCCTTCTCTTTCGTTGTTTGAAAACTCATCGACGAATATTTCCCATCGCCTCGGATGATATTCTTTTAAGAGATCGCTTGGATCTTCTCGTTCTTTCTCCATTCCGCAAGAAAGTCGGCCATTACCTGGGTTGAGTTGTAGCTCTTGTCTCGTACTTGATCTCAAATTGCTTGATCTGGTCGTTCCATTTGGATACACTCCCTTCTCGTTGGGCGCTCTTTAGGACAGATCGAATCGGGCTCTTGGACAGGACCTTGATCGTATGAGCTTGGAAATAGACCCTTAATTTTCATATTGCATAGACCAAATCTAGTATCAAATGTTTTATTTTGGTGTAATTTTTCTGTACGTAACTCAACTTTTTGCTGATAAAATAGATCGGCCTTTATTTTCCTTTAACGTCTCAAACCAAAACTGCACTTATGGCACCCGAGTTGCTGCTAACCACAGATCGAGTTATGATAAGTGCATAATTCATATTATTTTAGTATCAAATCCATACTAATATTTGCTATAATTCTTGCATATTACTTGTTATTATGTTTTTTTTCTATCTTATGTCTTATATTAGGTGAATCATCTGAAATCAAGAAAATAGACCACTTAGAATCTGTTCAAAACCCAAATCCTTCACCTCTATCTATAAGAGAATTTAAAGATGAAGCTAACTCAAAATAATAAGGTCATTCCGACATCGTACGAAGAAGTTATGGGAAAAACAAGTTCTGAAAATTTGTGTCTACAGAGAAAGGTTCGGTTGATAATCATTCGGTTCAAATAGTAGCCGACCCTGGAACTAAAAAACTAAGTTTTTCCACAAGTCTACAGAGAGATGTTCGGCTAGAAACTGATCCTATGGTAGCATCCGAATTTAAGAATGAGTTTTAAACAAAGTGTCCAGGAGAAGGTTCAGCCAATAAGTGAAACAAGGATAGTAGCCGAGCTTTGGAGTGTGTTTTTCGATGAAAAATAAAAAGTGTACAGAGAGAAGTTCGACCACTAATCTAAATCCCATTAGTAGCCGAACCTGAGACTCGTCTGGAGTAAAATAAGTTGTCAGGTTCGACCAGTAATCCATACACAATACTAGTTGAACGTGACACTGTTTTGAGACGTTTTTGATACGTTTTTGACTCTATTTTGGGAATAGCATGGGCCCGGAAGGATTCTAAGCCCTAGATATCATAAGTACTCTATAAGAAGACTCACAATACATTTAAAAGACACCTTTTACACAACTTTGGAAGTCTTGGAGGAGATCAACAACATAGGAGAAAAAGCTAGGGTTTCATAGCGGTTCTATTATCGTAACGATTTGTTATCTACTTTCTTTTATGTATAACATGGGTGTTTCCACATCCATGAGTAGCTAAAAACCTAATTGATTGAGGATGAATTCTAAGTTCTAGACATGATTTGAGTTAATATATGAATCTATTTTGAGTTCTTCATATGATTACCGCGTGTTTATACTATAAAGAATGTATATGATTAATTGATAGATTGTTTAGGTGGCCAACTGAATTGATTTGTTGATTTAATCTAATGCTAGTATTGATTTATTATATAAGTAATCGTCTATTACCTCTTACATAAGTAGAGAACACGAGACATTGCATAGGGATTCTGTGGTGTAATTGTGTGTATGAACAACACTAGTAAGTAAACCTTAATCTAAGAGTCTAACTGCTAGGATTAACCTATAAATTCACAAAATATAATGCATTCGAACAAATTACACCTTGAGTGATCTACTACTAGGTGGTTTAGACGAATATAATCCGATAGGTGAGAACTTCTGTATCCAGTGATATAAGGAATTTCGGGGATAACACTGATCTAGCTGTAATTCTACGGTTGGTGATAATCTGTGATTAACAATGAATAGATGCATATACTAATTCAATGATTGTTTAGTAACGAAGAAGGATTCCTTGATCATATCTCTCTCTATTGCTTACAACTTTACTTTTAATTGCTTTCTTATTTACTTTGTTAAAATCCTAAAACAAATCCCCATTTGTGACATTTGACAACTTAAACACCTCGCTCCTCGTGGGAACGAACTTGACTTCCATTATATTATTTTTTAATTGAGTAAAAATAAGATCACTAATTTGATTGCATCTACGACACACATCAAATTTTGGCGTCGCTGCAGGGGAGCAATCGGTTTTAGTTGTTGATTATATTCTTTTATTTTTGTTTTTAGGTTTATTTTTAAATTTTAACTTTGTTTTTTAGATTTTTGGTTTCAGGTACTTGATCTCTAGCACCCAAACATTGGGATTACCGAAGGTGCATAATTCAAATTCGCAGGGGGGCAGTACTACAAAAACCTCAACTTTTGTTACAAGATCCACCTTTAGAAGAGATGGGTGGTCCTCAACCTCCGGAGAAGAAGTTGCGAGAGTTAACTTCTCCATGTTTAGATTCGCAACCACTGTGTATTAACACAGATGCACCAGTGGAGTTGAAGTCGAATCTGATTTATCATCTACCTAAGTTCAAGGGACATGCATGTGAAAACCCAAATTGTCACCTTCAACATTTTCAGAACACGATGACGAGTCTTAGGCATGGAACCGAAGATAGTGAAACAGCTATGTTGCAAGGCTTTCCATTCTCACTGACAGACTTAGCAGAAGAATCGTTGTATTACCTTCTTTCAGGGAGTATTACAACATGGACAAAGATGAAAAAGTTATTTCTTTAAAGTAATTTCTTGCTTCCAAGGCAGCATCTGCTCGTAAAGAGATCAATTGTATTCTGCAGATACTGGGGAGTCTCTGTATGAATAATGGGATAGGTACAAACGGTTGTTGGCAAGAATCCCACAACACAATATCTACAACACACTAGTCATTCAATACTTCTATAAAGGATTACTTCCGGAACAAGGGAACTTGATTGATGCAGTTGCATGAGGTACACTTACTGAAAAGAAGATCTCGCAGGAAACTAGTTTGATTGAGAGTATGGATTCAAAATGCGCAACAATTATACACTAGGAACAACTTACATGTCAGAAGAGATATCGAGATAGAAGTGTCTTAACAGTCAGAACAACGTCTGAACATTATAGAGAAGGTAGTGCAACGAATGGTTGCGGTGATTATTCCTTCCTACGAAGAATAGGCCGAACAAGTGAATGTTGTGTTCCCTAATCAGAAGCCAAGGTATGACCCCTATTCAAATACCTATAATCCAGGTTGGAAAGATCAAACAAATTTCAGTTATGCAAACAACCAAGGTGCAACTCCTAGGCCAACTTAATTATGGGCGACAAAGTGGATTTCAACCACAACAACAATTTCATAAAATACAAAAAGCTAAGGAGCAAGGCTCGTTCATTGATGACAAACTCAACGCTATAATACAAAGCATGCAGGGTATTACTTCTATGTTTCAACAAAGTCAACAGAAGATATATGTTGATATTAAAGAATTACAGACTCAGATGGGTCAAATAGCGACCGATATGAATCTAATGATGTCACAAGCATCAACAAAGATTCCATCACAACCTTTTACGAACCCAAGAGAGCATGCCAGTGTTTTAACTCCAAGGAGTGGGAGGAAAATTGAAGAGCCACAACAACAACAAGAGAGTAATGACGACGTAGAAAAGGAAGTGGAGGTAGAAACCGTATCGAAGGAAAATCCAACCTCAACGGCCAACCTAAAGACACGGTGCCTACTTTTACTAGTCCTTCACCCTTTCCTAGTCATTTTTCTAAGTCAAATAGGCAAGCTCAAGATAAGGAGATTATGGATATTTTCAGCAAGATCCAATCAATATCCCATTTATTGAGGCCATCAGACAGGTACCTAGGTATGCTAAATTTATGAAAGAATTATGCACAAAGAAGGATAAGTTGATTGCTAACCAAATTACACAGGTGGGTGAAAGTGCTTCAGCTATGTTGATGAAGAAGATGCCCGCAAAGTGCAGTGATCCTTGGGGTTTCATAGTACCAATTACTATTGGTACTAAGAGGTTTGAGCGTGCTTTTCTTGATTTAGGAGCCTCCATTAGTGTGCTATCAGCCGATATTTATGATTCTTTGAATCTTGGACCTTTTAAAGGGATATGGATTATCATTCAATTGGAAAACAAGTCCAACATATATCCTAAGGGACTCGTGGAAGATGTGTTAGTTCAAGTGAATGTGTTAATCTTTCCAGTTAACTTCTATGTTGAGGACATGTAGAACGAAGATAATTGTTCGTTTATTTCATTACTTTTTGGGAGACCGTTTATGAAGACTGCAAAGACGAAGATTGATGTCTTACTATGGAGTTTGATAAAGAAATTATATGTTTCAATATCTTTGAAGCTATGTGATATCCAAGTGATGTCCATTCTGTATTCTCTATTGATGTTATTGATTCATTAACTCAACAGATGCTTGATTTGAGTAGTGATGATGAACTTGGGACTGTGTTGTAACACAGTTTTTATATTAACGTCCATGGGATGCCTAACTTGGACGTTGTCATTGCAAAGGAATTTTTGGCGATGTGTGGTGCCCTAACGGCACTACAAGAGCTCAAGGGTAATATTTTATATATTTCTTTACCCATAACTGATGAAGCTTCTTTACCTTCTGTTATGAAGGCACCTAAATTAGAAATAAAGCCTCTACCTGATCATTTAAAGTATGCTTACTTGAGTAAAAGGTAAGAGCTTTCATTAATTATTGCGAACAATTTCACTGCAGTACAGGAAGAACGCCTAATTAGGGTTCTGAAATAGCATAAAACGGCCATTGGTTGGACGATTGCTGACATCAAAGGAATTAGTCCATCCATGTGCATGCATAGAATCCTAATGGAAGACGATGCCAAACCAGTACGTGATGCTTAGTGTAGGCTTAACCTTCCAATGATGGAGGTCGTGAAGAAAGAGATCCTCAAATTGCTAAGTATGGGGGTGATCTACCCAATTTCTGACAGCAAAGGGGTTAGTCCGGTAAATGTGGTAATAAAGAAGTCTGGTGTTACCGTTGTCAGAAATCAAGATGACAAACTTGTTCCTACACGAGTTCAACACTATAGGAAGCTTAATTCTGCTGTCCGAAAGGATCATTTTTCTTTGCCTTTCATTGATCAGATGTTAGAGTGGTTACCGGGACATTCACGTTATTTCTTTTTAGAAAGTTATTCGGACTACAATCAGATTTTTATTACACCGGAGGATAAAGAGAAGACTGTTTTTACTTATCCTTTTGGTATGTTCGCATATAGACGGATGTTGTTTGATCTTTGCAATGCGCCTAACACTTTTCAGAGACGTATGGTTAGTATATTTTCTGACTACATGGAATGCATTATTGAGGTATTTATGGATGATTTTAGTGTTTATGGTGATTTCTTTGATCTTTGCTTAGAAAATCTTGAACTTATTCTAAAAAGATGCATAGACACTAATCTTGTTCTTAACTGGGAGAAATGCCACTTTATGGTGAACCATGGTATAGTGCTCGGTCACATTGTGTCCTCTTGAGGGCTCGAAGTAGACAAAGCAAAGATAAACTTAATAAGAAACTTACAATACCCCATTTCGGTGAGGGAGATTCACTCGTTTCTTGGTCATGCAGGTTTTTACAGGCGGTTTATCAAAAATTTCTCCAAAATCTCAACGCCGATGTACAAATTGTTGCAAAAAGAGGTTACCTTCAACTTCAACCAGGAGTGTAAGGATGCCTTTGAAAAATTAAAGGAATTGTTGACTACTGCACCAATTATTAAGTCATCCGAATGGAGTTTACCGTTCGAGTTGATGTGTGATGCTAGTGATTATGCATTTGGAGCTGTTTTGGGTCAGAACGTGGAAAAATGGTCGCACGTTATTTATTATGCATCTAGGACCCCTGAATGAGGCGCAAATCAATTATTCTACTACTGAGAAGGAGTTTTTGGCTATATTGTTTTCATTATAAAATTTAGAGCTTATTTAGTGGGTACAAAGCCAAAACTCGTATGGTGGATTCTGTTGTTGCAAGAATTTGACATAGAAATTAGAGACAATAAAGGTATTGAGAATATTGTTGCAGATAATCTTAGTAGACTTGTTGTTTTTGAAGAAGAACTTCCCTTACACGATTATTTTTCGGATGAACAACTTTTCTCAATCGATGCTTCAACACCTTGGTACGCTTATATAGTGAACTACTTGGTTACGAGACAAGTACCTAGTACAGTGTCCAATTCTCAAAAGTTGAAGCTTAAAAAGATAGCCAAGCAGTATGTGTGGGATGAGCCCTACTTGTGGAAATACTGTGTTGATCAGATTATCCGCAGGTGCGTACTTGACTCTGAATTTCAATCCATTCCTACTTTTTGCCATTCTTATGCTTGTGGTGGGCATTTTGGTTCTAAACGTACCGCTCTCAAAGTTCTTGAGAGTGGCTTTTATTGGCCTATCTTATTTGAGGATGCGTATACTTTTTTGTAAATCTTGTGATAAATGTCAACGAACAGACAATTTAGGTGCTCGAAATCAAATGCCACTAACACTGATTCTTATTGTAGAAATATTCGATGTGTGGGGAAGTGATTTTACGGGCCCTTTTGTTAATTTGTTTGGAAATTATATACTTCTTGTTATGGATTATGTTTCAAAATGGGTGGAATCTAAAGCCACCCCTACTAGTGATTCCCAAGTTGTTTGTGAGTTTGTGAAGGAAAATATTTTCACTAAACATGGTACACCATGAATAGGTATCAGTGATGGAAGATCACACTTTCATAAATCTTTCCATGCTCTTCTCAAGAAGTACAACGTCACACACAAGATGGGTACGCCTTATCACTCACAAATTAGTGGGAAAGTTGAAATTTCAAATCGTGAGGTTAAGTCCATTCTAGAGAAAATCGTCAATACTACACGGAAAGATTGGAGCTTGAGTCTTACCGATACATTATGGGCGTATAGAACGACATACAAGACACCGATTGATATATCTCCATATCGGTTGGTTTATGGCAAAGTTTATCATCTCCCGGTTGAATTTGAACATAAAGCTTTATGGGAAGTAAAGGTGTGTAAGATGGAGTATGATGAAGCGGGGAAACAAAGAAAGTTACAACTTAACAAGCTAGAGGAGATTCATAATGATGCTTACGAGATTTCCCGGATATACAAGGAAAAGACTAAGCTTTTCCATGACAAGATGATTTCTCGAAAGAATTTTGTTGTGGGCATAAAGTTCTTTTATTTTATTCTCGTCTTAAACTATTTCCTGGAAAGCTAAGGTCCCGCTGGATTGGATCGTATGTTGTTAATTATGTTTTTCCTCATAGTGCAGTTGAGATCACTAGTCTCCGAGATGGGACAACTTCTAAGGTTAACGGTCATAAATTAAAGCCATAATACGAAAATATCGCTTATGTGGATGTAGATGTGCTTGAGCTTAGATGTTTTAGAGTTACTTTGTATACTTCTATCTAAGTCTACATACGGAGTTCTTACCAAAATAATTGAACATATAAGTAATAGAGAACAACATCGGGTTTCTTAGTTGTTGAGAGGCATGAGCTGACAAATATAGACTTAAACCGTCGATGAATAACACAGTATTAAGAAGCTGGTCATTCATTACCCATATATGAGTGAGGCACCAAAACTTCAATTCTTTGTACCTAACTAGATTGTCCGTTTTGAATGTTTCATCTACGCAAATTCTGGGTAGAATGATGAGCTACCCAACTTCGTACCAATTTTAGCACTACTTTTTGATCTCTTGAGTACTATTTCTATCAACCATGAGGGTGTCATTAGAATTGCTAACTCTATCTTGTAGTCTTGTTTGCAATTGGCACCATTCTCTCGACAATAACAGGTCCATAGAAACACTATCATCATCAACAAGATGAGCATCAAAAATTTGAAGAAAAGTTAAAAACGTTCAAGGTTTACAAGCAACAGTACAAGAAAGAGCAAATTTCATATTCAAGTAAAGCAACAATACAATACATGTTGAAGACTTATGTACAAGAGCGAAAGAAATCAAAAGATGAGAGTTACTGAAGTTTATGATATCAAGACAATACAAGTTATGAAGAAGTGGTAAAGTACTTATCTCACATCCATAGTAGTTGCATTGTTCATTTTATTTATTTTTCAGTTTGTATAGTTCTTCATATGAAAAAAAAAATGTTTATCATTGCGTTATATATTTGTTTTTGTATTCATTCAATAAGGTCGTGGGGAAGAAGAAATCTATAAAGAAGTTTCAAACAACAAGGAATTGAGAAAAAAAGTTATAATTTTCAAGGTTCTATGAAGTTTAAGAGTTCATCATTAACAGTTGAAGACCGAAGAATGAAGACGTTTCTATTGGATGATGGGAGAGTGGTGCTGGTTGTGAATAGGGTGAGAAAGCAAGTAAGCGTTCCCATCCTCACATAGTGGTTGATTTCCTTTCCTAAAGATCACCAAAAGAAAAAAAAAGTTCTTTTTCGCCCCACGTTTCTACGGGATAACATCTTCATATAATTCGGAAGGTTCCTTTTCCTTCCCACCATTCAACGTGTGCAGTATTTCTATCTTCATTCCTGCCTTCACATATGAGAACCATAAAGTGCATCTTTTGAGTGTCAATTTCGAAAAATCCTATTGGTGAGGAAGAAGTCATTCGATCGCTCTTGGAACTGGATTCTTTCATATGATGGTTTTTACCTAAATCAAGAGTTAAGCATGAGAATAATGTTCTTTATACTTCTAACTTATTATTATTAGTGTGAAGAAACTTTATGTCTTCGTATCTCTTTCGATGCATGTGATATGGAACGTTTGAAAGTTGGAATTTAGGTTTACTGGGTATACCTCTTGTAAACCCTCACGAGACTATAGCTCATCCACTGGATACACCTATGGGTTTAAAATCTTGTTGTACATGCTAAGTGTAACCGTTTCCTTGGAGAAATGGAGTTTTTGTATTTTAGTTTAGTTTAGGTTAGTTTAGATAATAGTTTGCTTGAGGACTAGCAAAAGCTAAGTGTGGGGGAATTTGATAACTGCATAATTCATATTATTTTACTGTCAAATCCATACTAATATTTGTTATAATTCTTGCATATTACTTTTTATTATGTTTGTTTTCTATCTTATGTCTTATATTAAGTTAATCATCTGAAATCAAGGAAATAGCTACAAAAATGCTAAGGATATGGAGTCTACAAATAAAGACCACTCTAAATTTGTTCAAACCCCAAATTAGTCACCTTTATCTTTAAGATAATTTAAATATGAATCTAACGCAAAAATAATGAGGTCATTCCGACATCGGACGAAGAAGTTATGGGCAAAACAAGTTTGGAAAATTTATGTCTACAAAGAAGGGTTCGGCTGATAATCATTCGGTTCAAATAGTAGCCGAACCTGGAGCTGAAAAATCAAGTTTTTCCATAAGTCTACACAGAGATGTTCGGATATAAATTGATCCTATGGTAGTATCCGAACTTAAGAATGAGTTTTGAACAAAGTGTCCAGGAGAAGGTTCGGCCAATAAATGAAACAAGGATAGTAGCCGAACTTTGGAGTGTGTTTTCGATGAAAAATAAAAAGTATACAGAGAAAAATTCGGCCACTAATCTAAATCCCGTTAGTAGCCGAACCTGACACTCTTCTGGAGCAAAAATAAGTTGTCAGGTTCGGTCAGTAATCCAGACACAATAGTAGCCGAACCTGACACTGTTCTGAGACGTTTTTGACTCTATTTTGGGAATAACATGGGCGCGGAAGGATTCTAAGCTCTAGATATCAATAGAACTATATAAGAAGACTCACAATACATTAACAAGACACCTTTTACACAACTTTGGGATTCTTAGAGGAGATCAATAACACAAGGAGAAAAAGCTAGGGTTTCGGAGCAGTTCCATTATCGTAACAATTTCTTGTATACTTTCTTACATGTATAACATGGGTATTTCCACATCCATGAGTAGCTAGAAACCTAATTGATTGAGGATGAATTCTAAGTTCTATACATGATTTTAGTTGATAAGTAATCGTCCATTAACTCTTACACAAGTAGAGAACACAAGACCTTGCAGAGGGATTCTGTGGAGTAATTGTGTGTATGAACAACACTAGTAAGTAGACCTTGATCTAAGATTCTAACTGCTAGGATTGACCTAACTGATCTAGTTGTTACTCTACGGTTGATGATAATATGTGATTAACAATGAGTAAATGAATATACTAATTCAATGATTGTTTAGTAACAAAGGAGGATTCCTCGATCATATCTCTCTCCATTGTTTATAACTTTACTTTAATTGCTTTCTTATTTACTTTGCTAAAATCATAAAACAAATCCCCCTTTGTGACATTTGACAACTTAAACACCTCGCTCTTCGTGGGAACGAACTTGACTTCCATTATATCATTCTTTAATTGAGTGGAAATAAGATCACTAATTTGATTGCATCTACGACACGCATCAAGTTCCTATCCCTGTTCCAGACTTTGTAAGATTGAAAGTTCTGCCACATAATACTTTATCCCCTGAAATGCCTCCTCGCACTCTTTGGCCTATGAAAATTTGTCTCCCTTTCATAATATGATGAAAAATGCCTTGCACCTATCTGTCGATCTTGAGATGAACCTGCCTAATGCTGCCAATCTTTCATTTAATTTCTTTACATCTATCAATGTAGTCGGGGATGGCATTTCTCGAATGGCCTGAACCTTGATATGGTCCACCTCAATTCCTCGCTTGGTAACCATATACCTAGAAATTTACTTGGTGTCACCCCAAATGCACACTTGACCGGATTTATCTTCATGTTGAATTTTCTGAGTTGCATGAAAATCTCTCTCAAGTCTTTTAGGTGACTTTCCTTGTTTTTGCTATTCACAAGCATATCATCCACATAAACTTCGAGAGTCTTATGAATCTATTCATTGAATATTTACTCTACCATTTTTTGATATATTGTTCTGCATTCTTTAACCCGAAAAGAATTCGAGTGTAACCGTACAAACCCTTTGGTGTAAAGAAAGTTTTATTCCCTTGATCTTCCTCGGCGAGCATAGTTTGATTGTACCCCAATTAGCCATCCATGAGTGAGAACATGTTATTGACCGAATTCGAATCTACTAATTGGTCTAATCTCGATAATAAGAAGTTGTCTTTTGGACAAGCTATGTTCAAATCACTGAAGTCGATGTAGATACGAACTATCTTTTTCTTTTTTTTTTGTACGATTACCATGTTGGATATCCATTGAGGATAGCTGCCTTTCTGATTATTTCTACTTCTTTCATCTTTGCTAACTTCTTCTCCATAACATCATGGTGTGCCAATGCGACTCTCTGTATCCCTTTTTTGAATGGTTTCTCCTTTGGATCAATTTTGAGATAATGACAAGCAACCTTAGGATCAATTCCGGGCATATCACTCTTTTTCCATGCAAAAACATCAACAAACTCTTTCAAGAAACCAATCAGTTCTTCTTTCTGCTTTTGGTATAATAATGTCCCAATTTGGACCATTTTAGGCTCTTCTTCTGTTCCGATGTTTATCTCTTAAGTTGGCTCTGCTGCGCAAAATATTGGTTTGGGATCGCCCATCAGAGTCGCATTCGGTAATTGTTATGCGATCTCGGGAACATCTGATTCTTCTTCCTTTCCCCCCATTAAAACTTTTTTTCATTCTTTTCTAAACTCCCCATGCTTATTGTAGTATTCCTGCCTTTCCTTCTCATACTTTTCTTCCTTGGTTTTTTTCTTCTTCTCCTTGATAATGTTCACCCTTTCTTGATTTTGCTTCACATCTTCCTTGATGTAATCACGAGCGTCCTTTGAATTTTCTAAAATTTCCATATGCCCTCGGTTAAGGGAAACCAAATTCGTTGATAATATATTGATGTGCTACCCTTGATTCCATCCATAGTCTCTCGATGATGGCCTGGTATGGCGAGATAACATCTACGTACCAAACAGAAAGTGGTTACCACGGTCATACTTCGGACATGGATTCTTAGGGTGATTTCACCTTTTGTCTTTGGGATCGAACCGTTGAAACCATAAAAATTATAGGTCGAGGGAACGAGATCATCATCCGATAACTCCATCCTCTTAAAGGTGTCGTAGAATAGGATATCCACCAAACTTCCCCCATCCACAAGTATCTTGGTTACGAACTATTTTCCCATCTTTAATATGATTACCAAGGGGTCGTTGTGGTGTTTTCCGTTGAGTAAATCATCTCGTGCTGATAAAGAAATCAGTTACAACACCCAATCTTCGATAGGTTGCTCTATCTCAACACTGTAGATCTCTTCACCCTCCAGATATCACTTGTGGATTCGAGATGAATTTTTTTCGTGAAAGTCATATTCTGAAGTGTACAAAAGTATGATAGAGTTATTCATGTAATAAGTTCCTAGTTCAATGACGATCTCATACACTACTAGTTCCCCTATTTATCTACCTTTGTTTGGGAAATTAATGAATTTGTACAGTTTTCCATTATCAATGGCATCTTGAATCACAAATTGTAAACCCTTGCATCTGTTAATGGTATGACCTCGGTATCGATTGAACACACAATAATCTTCACTATCGTCCCCGACACGAGGTTGAATTTCTCGATTATGAGGGTAGTTAACCTTGTATCCTCTTTTCACGACCTCGTTGAAACCCACTCTCATCGGTGCATGAAGCTTTGTGAAGGTCCGATTTTCGAATCTCCCTCGCTTGATATCCGGGTTCCAACCGTTGTAACCTTGTGCTCGCTTATGTTGTGGTGTTTGTCTGTCTTGCTGGTTGGACTGGGAAGGGTTGGCTGCCACTGCCAGAGCTTCATGCGGTGGTGTAGATGCTTCTGGGTGTATATGCTGGTAAACTTTCTTCTTGAATCTTCTCCAAAACCGATATGATGCTCCTGGAGTGTTTGAAGCTCGTTCATCGTTACTGGTAGAGTGTTGAACATTGCTATGAAGATTGATTCAGTATTATTCAGCGTATTCGAGAACCCAAATATTTGTATTCCAACCGAGACTTTGCCTATATCGAGACATAACTTTCTCCACCGAACCACCAAAGACTTTAATGGTTTCCGAGGTCTTCTTTTTAAAGCAAAAAGCTTATCCAAACCAGGTCGGGTGCAATGACAGTGCATGTACGCTTCGATAAATGCCCGAGACAATTCTCGGAAATTGCCGATTGAACCCTTGGGTAAGGCATCGAACTATGCTAGCGCTTAACCACTCAAACTTGCAAGGAAGTATTTGCACATAACTACATCGTAATCCTCTCAGGACAAAATAGAGATCCTGTAAGATCTCGCATGCTGAAAAGCATCTGTACTTCAATCGAAGATTGTAGTGAATATTTTGGTGGCATAGGCTCATAGAGCAATTCGTAGGAGAGTGACGATCTCTTGGCATGATCTCGGTTAGTCTCCACGCTCCTTCTTTTCCCTTTGATACTTTTACTATAGATTCTAGCTCGTCCATATTTTTTATTAGCTCCTCTCTTTCAACGACATTCAATCCTAGGGAGACTTGCTTTACTTCCTTCAACCCTTGATTATTCTTTGTTCGGGTCCGATCATCCTGATTTTTTCCTGTCGCTCCCACGTCTTGCACTTCCTTGGCTTTCAGCTTGTTGTTCTCTAGGATGAGATCACGATTCTTATGTATCGTTTCCTCCATCAACTTATCTTTCTCCTGCTGTCTTTTTAAAACTTCAGCGAGCGTTGCGGCCATGCTTCCCTGATCCAAGATTATAGTTTTTCGTTTGTTTAGTATTGACCCATTTTGATTTTTTGTATCCCTCAACTGATCATTGTGATTTTTTGGCTCATTCGGGTTCTCAACGGGGATTTTGGGTTCCCTGGGGATTTTATCCTTGTTGTCTTCGGGTTCATCTTCTGTGAAGACCTCGTCATCCTTATTAGTTTCCTGGTTCAGATTCGTTAATGTTTCTTTGACTCGCTGGTTAATGACCTCGTCCTCGGCAGCTGAGGCATTCTTTCGGCTGACTCCTCCTCGGGTAAAGATCATGTTGGTTGGTACCACTTCCTTCGGGTTCGTTTGCCTTTTACTGTTGGTCATGAATTGATTTCTCCTTCAAAATCAAAATAATTTGAGATGGTGGGCCCTCTATGTAGTTAATGAGATTTCTGACTATTTCAGTTTCCCAACTGTCTTTTATAGGTATTGATCTGTCTTTCACGTTTCAGAAAGAGAACCTTTGACAAACAAAAGTATCTTTTCTAGGCAAATCAAAATGTAATGTTGAAAATAAATACCAAAAAGATTTTTAGTTCTTAAATTTGATGTTCTTCAGCAATAAATATGAGGAGTAAATGCTCGATATAAATGAGAAAGATTTTATGCTTGGTAATAATAAGTAATAATTATGGGAAATAAATGTTTAACAAACAGACGTAATTGTATTCTCCTTAATTTAAGAAGAGCCTTTCACTTTTTGACAAGAAAAACAGATCCTTGAACTGGATTTTCGTTCTCGAACTTTCTTAATACTTAGCATCTTAAGAACTTTCATATCTACTTATATAAAGCAAGAGCTATGAATTTTAATGATTGAAAACGTTGAGCTTGAGTGAAAAAATTTAAAATCTCAAGAACTGAAAACCTTTAACCATAGTTCAAGTGAGACGAATCTCTTTAATCAGTCTATGTTTCTAGCACCAAACTGTAATTGCATAAATTCCTACAACCCAATATTTGATGATCTAACCACACAATATTGATGTAATATAAAGAATCAAAGAGCAATAAACATAAAGAGTGTAAGAATAAGTAAATAATGTAAAGAACAATCAACACACAAGGATTTACGTGGTTCGGTTGTTAAATAAACCTACGTCCACGAGAATGATAATATTGGTTATGAGTTATATAAGATGATTTCTCTCTTATTACAAGTGTTGATATGAAAATTTATTTCTTATCTAATATTGATCTCACATATGGGTCTTTTCTCTCTCTTTTTAGCCTGCCTTGAACATGAATAAATGATCTCCTTTTATAACCCACATATGACCTCGGATGACACAAATATCGAGTAATATCTTTTATATCGATCTCGGACTCGACCTCGACCGTATCGCTCATCCTACCTGATCTATCATATCCTTTTTGACACGTCCCTATCTACTCGGTCTTCCCCTATTTGATTAGTATGACTTCTCATTTAATGCTTTCAACGTGCCCTTTAATCTTCATCATTTATTCTCATCATGCTTTATACGTGTCTCAATATCTTACTCTTGGCAGATATCTCGATTATAACAAGCACATTGGTGAGATGATTCCATATTTCCATGCATATACTTTATTACTCTACTCCTGTCTCGGATGCCTTCCATGTGTATATCAGATATTTACTTCTCACATTAATGATGGGTGTTTATAAAGATTTTCATTATTTGCATAACTATCTAGATTTATCTTTCTCATTAGATTGAGTATCGTTTCTAGATTTATCTTTCTCATTAGATTGAGTATCGTCTTTATTTTTCTTCTTTTTAAAAAAAATAAAAAACTCTTACTGCTAATGTTCTAGTAATTTTCATTCGAGGATTTTTCCATTTATTAATTTCTAAGCTAATATTGGTTTTATTGTTTGATTCCCGGTATCATCATGGATCATAACATGGATGATTCTGGAAACATCGTATGCATAGACACAAAGGAATTTATGAGACACAAAGAGATCTTGAGTATTTCAGTTTCCCAACTATATATCTTTTTTTATTAACATTTACCCACATTATAAAAATCCCGAAGTAATTTTTAATTTTAAGCTTTACAAAAACCCTTTTTTATATATATTTACGAGTCTTTCAACTTTCAAAGTTTGTGAAGAATAATATTATATTAAACTCAGTGTATATACAAAAAATTTATAATACGGTATTTTTTTTCATTTTTGCATATGCATGTGTTTTTTGCATATAAGTTTTAGTTTTTGATTTACAATTTCCTTTTTAAATAGAAATATTAGATAATAGTATATCTGTATAAGTATTACAAAAACTAGTAAAACAAATCATACCAAAACACGATAGTGAATTCATATTATCATAAAATGCTTATTATGTGTATTAATATTAAATTAATTTTAAAAATATGTCTCATGTGTTAAAAATATAATATCAAATCAAATCTTGAAATAATTTTGTAATTAGATATTGATAAATATTTACAAGAGGGCGAATGTGGCATGTTATTTGGTTGGAAAAACTAACATATCCTTACACTTAGTGATAATTATAATAATACTTAAAAATATGGGTAAACACATATCTTGAAAAGTTGTAGGTCTAACACTAATTGGTAGTTATATATATATATATATATATGTGTGTGTAAACATTAATTCTTTTATTTTTAAAACTTAAATTTACTGGTCGAACACTAATTCTTACTACCTTTTTGATGAAGATTATAAATTTATAACTAACCTTAAAATCTCTGAGTCAGACTCTAAAAGTTCTGAGTTAGACTCGCCAAAAGCAGAGGATAGTGATCTTCCGAATAGGGGCAAGGAAGCACAAAGTATAAGTAAGTTCTCTTATCTTTATTTTAGAAGTTAATGGAAACCGGAAAAGCTATAAAAGACTGATAGTTTCTTTAACTTTTTTTATACTATCAGAGGTACCAAAAAACAGTGGGAAAGTAAATAAGATATCTGGAAAAAGTGGAAATGGTGCATGTGGTGCAATGGATCAAACAAGAGGTATGCGTAATTTTTTTTTTTTTTTTACTATCTTTTTTCTCCCTCAATGGCCAATGCTGTTTTTTTTTCATTGGTCCATAAGATACTGCTATATTTTGTTTCACCTTATTTTTAGGATCAGATGTTTCAGGTAAAGATGGTGGAGAAGGTTGTTCCTCCCAATTAGAGGATGGGATTTAGATGGCGAAAGAGGAACTTTTATTAAGAGTTACTGAAACATTTAGTTAGATTTAGTTATATGTTTTGATATTCAGGATGTTATAATTTTGTTATACTTAGTAAAAGGGGAAGATTTATCTTAAATCTCCTCTATTTTTTCTTTTTGTTTGGTTATGGGAAACAATGTGAATCCTCTTAATTGGAATTGCTAAGCTACAAAGTATTTTCTTAATATTTTACGTATTCAGTTGGAATTGCTAATAGAGTTTCATCTTCACCCATCTTAATGTTTCTTATTAAAGTTATAAGGGATTAACTTTTTTAAAAGCTTCAATTATAGATCGTTAACCTGTGTTTGTCCTTTGGTGGAACGGATTTTCGAGAATCTATCTCGAATTTATTTTTTAATTAAATTTCTGACTTATCCTTTTCTTTTGTGTTGAAATTAAAAGTTAAAGAATATTCGAAAAAAAGTCTCTTTAAAATTGTTTCTCCCTTATATGTTTTCAAGTTTTTCGTCCTGATGTTGGTGGCTATAAAAATAATAAACTTTTAATACTTTTTAATACTTTTCCACTAAAACTAACATAATTTACTAATTCATTGTTTATATGGAAAACATCTGCTATGTTGTTTTCTATAAGATTGACCCATTTTTAAAATCCAAATCAAGTCTCAAGGATCTCCTCTATGCAGACGATAAAAAATGTGTTGCCCATAGATGGACCAATTTATTCGGCATCTTCGTTAGCTCCTTTGTTTCACTATTTTGACCTGAAGATTGTTGAAAAAGTAAAACTCAATAATCACGATAATCAAATTTGAACTCAAGAGATTAAAATCCAAAAAAAACTCTTGATTATCTCCTCTCTTTTTTCATACATTGTGTTTATCCTTTGTTTGTTGTTGTTTTTGTCTTTATAATATAGAACGATAAATCTTCTAATATAAAATTTCAAATATTAAGAAAATTAATTCAAATACATTTACCATTAAAAAAGGTAACAAAACAACTAACTCCTCGGATGTGAATTATTTTCTTTGTTTCTAAAAAATAGGTAACACTTTTTTTTGATATATTAAAAAAATAGGTTAATTTTCTTTAATGGAAAGTTAAATATTCTAAATTTACTTCTTAATAACAGAGGGCTATATCCAAGCTAAAACGATAGTAATAACAGGCAAAGCACAGTTGGCAACAACTGACTCAATATCGTCATTTGATACCACTTGTCAAGAAGAACTAAAGGTATGCGCGCTTGTAGTACCTATATAACACATTTTAAGTATGGACACTAAAGTCTACACTTCAAAATTTGTTTCCACACAAGTAAAAAGGCTAAATAAAGTAGCGCATAACCCCTTCGTTATACATATACGTCGCAACACAATAATTTTTTGATCAAGATTTACGATTCGGAAATGATTTGCATCTTTTTGGGACCCACTGTTCCCTAAGGATTCATCATAACCTGGGAAGTATTGACGTGTTGAAATTTGGGGAGTGTCCGTGTCTAATGCACAGACGACACCTGTTAGATGCGGCTATCTGTGCGTTTTACATGAGTTCAGTTTAAAAACATCTTTGACGCATTTAGAGATACCACGGACGCATGTTGACGCAGTATTTTCATTCCATTTAGGTCTTATATTTTGTTTCTGTTTAACTCAATTACAGAAAGACATTAACTAAATTACAGAAAAACAAATTTCTAGATCTGATCTTTGATTAATACAAAATAAATTATCAATCAAAAGTAACAAGAGAAAATTATAAGCCAATAAATCGATCAAAATAAATAAATCGCAGATCTTTACGACTTCATCGTCATAAATATTTCCTTAAGAATTTTAGTTTGATGATGATATGAAATTTGAAATTTATTGCTAGTATAAATGACTTGTTTTCGATGTGAAGTTGTTTTAACTGTGTAAAAAAAAGAGGAAGAGAGATAGAAAAGGGGGAAAAGGCGAAGATGAGAAAATTGAGAGTGAGCAGCGGAGGAAACACTGACACGTTGAAATTTAGAGAGTTTCCATGTTTGACACGGGATGCAAACATGAATGTGTGTCAGATGCGGACATGTGTACGTCTCACGTGAGTTCAATTTGGACACATCTTTGACGCACTTCCGACACGCCACAAACGCATTTTGACGGAGTATTTTTATTTCCATTTAGTTTTTATAATTTGTTACAGTTTAACTCAATTACAGAAAGACATTAACTCAATTTATAAAAAGGTAAATTTCTAGATCTGATCCTTGATTAATACAAAACAAATTTATCAATCAAAAATAATATCGTAAAATAATAAGTCAATAGTTTCTAAATAGATCAAAATAACTTCGTAAAATAATAAGTCAATAGTTTCTAAATAGACCAAAATAAACAAAGCGCAGATCTTAATGACTTCATCGTCATAAATCCTTCCTTAAAATTTTTAGTTTGATGATGTTATGAAGTGTGAAATTTTGTTGCTAGTAGAAAAAAATTGTTTTTTCTGTGAAGTCGTTTTAACTGTATAAAAAGAGGAGGAAAAGAAGATAGAAAAAGGGGAAAGAGGCAAAGAACGAGAGAATTGAGAGTGAGCAAGGATGGGAAGAATTGACGCGTTAAAATTTGGGGAGTGTTCGCATCTGACGCGAGACGCGAACATGACGCACGGACGGTGTGTGTGTCAGACACGGACATGTGTGTGTCAGACACGGACATGTGTGTGTCAGACACGGACATGTGCGTGTCTCATGTGAGTTCAGTTTGGACACATCTTTTACGCACTTCAGACACGTATTTTTTGTGTAGTATTTTTATTTCCATTTAGGTTTTATACTTGTTTCAGTTTAACTCTGTTACAGAAAGACATTAACTAAATTAGAGAAAGATTGTAACATCCTGAGTTCCGGACCAAGGCCAAATCCATATGGAAATCCGAACTCATGGCATTACGGGTCGGGATGAGACTTGTACCTATATATTTCTCCTAATTTACTTTTTATATCAAGTATAATTGAACTTTTAGATACATGAATTTATGCATATGAATTCACTTCTTAAACATCTATAACAACATTTCCAACATAACATTTATACCAAATTACACTTCAAGAAATATTTAGAGAAATAATAACACAAATATCATTAAATAAACTTCTTAGTTTCCACTTCCACCTTCCTTGAAGTTTACAAAAATGTCAATTGGAGCGAGATGACAACTCAATAGAATGTATTCCCATCCTTAAAAGATGCGAACAAATATTTATGAATCAAAAAGAACATATAACAAGAGAGTACAACACAACTTCGAGGAATCAATAATATATTCAACAAATAAGCTCACAATAACAATAGCATTTCCAACAAACCACCAGATTCAGTTTTCAACTCATGAGTTCATGGTACAAATGTCATTGTTTCGTACGACTATATATCATTTACTTCGGCAAGGACAACCACCATCGACGGATCAGGGGATCGTTGCCCTGTACATTCTTGGGAATCATTACCCATTCTCTCTCGGGAGTCATTACCCGTCGTTAGCATGGGACCAAGTTCCATCTAACGGAAAAACATGAACTCATTTCTTTTTTGTAAATCATTTTTACAAACAACACTAGCAAACCATGGTATAGAAACATATGACAAACAACAAGTATTTCTTTATAGCATTTAAGCAAACAAACTAACTTCATATATTATGTGTTTCATGATGGTGACTTGATCTGATCGTCTTCAAATTTTAAAGAAACACCCCTGACACAATTATCTATAATATATCCAAAATTTACAGTAAATCAATGGCTCAAACAAAGGATATTGAATTTACAAGATTATTTAAAACTGGGCATATTATATCATGTTACCAAAATATTCATAATTAATTCAAAATATTCTTAAATTAAACAAATCCAAAGCACAATGAAAGATAAGACACATACATACAACTTTTATTAAGTCCATAATTCATAAGGGTATCATCAAAATTGTCGAACACGGTCAAGTAAATGACAATGAGAAATCATCCAGAAATTTCAGAAACATCACCAAGTTAAAAGATATATTCAACACTGAATTTACGATGAATTATCTTAAAATTTTAACCAAACATAACTAAATATATTATATACCAATTAAGAAAGTTGATCATCAATCGGAGATACATATTTTCACAAATAAATCATAGAAACCTTACAATACATAATTATATAAAATTAAAATCAATTACAAGCAAATCACCCAAAGAAAAAGGGATCTAGTTTTTTACCTTTTATTATCTATAAAATCCCATTGATTTTCCATAACCTTTTGGTTTTCTCTCTAGTTTATTATAAACTATACATTAATGCCAATACTGATAACACTCTTAGTAATAATAATAATACAGTATATCATATTTATTATTTTTCTTAATTATTTTATTTATCTTTTTATTTTCTATTAATAAAATATTTATTCTATTATTTGTTTAATTTTATCATAATAATTATTTATCTTTCTAAATCAAATTAGGATAACCATTTTTACTCAAAGGTGACTTATTATTACTAGGTGAAGGAATCACAACTTATACAACAAGGTTAATTAAGTCGGATAAAACCTGACCCGACAGGGTAAATAAAAATACATGAATTAAAAAGACAAATTTCTAGATCTAATCCTTGATTAACACAAAAAAAAATTATCAATCAAAAGTAACATCGCAAAATTATAAGCCAATAATTTTTAAATTGACCAAAATAAACAAAACGTAGATCTTTAGACTTCATCGCCATAAATCTTTCCTTAAGAATTTTAGTTTGACGATGCTATGAAATGTGAAATTTTGTTGATGGTAGAACCAGATTATTTTACTATGAAGTTGTTTTAACTGTGTTAAAAGAGGAGGAAGAGAGATACAAAAACGGGGAAAAGCGAAGAGCGAGAGAATTGAGCAAGGCTTAATAAGTTGGTAGGGTTTCATACTTGGAAATACCACAGCTATCCTTGCTATATTTTATTTGGTTAGCATGTGTCCACAGTAAAGCTGGACTACCACATTTAACGTACACGTGTCTAACTAGACTTGATTGAATAATCAGTTGGGCATTTATGATATGCCGCTATTGACTTAATAAGTGATAGACCCATTTATTAGTGTTGAAGGGTATAAAACTTAAAATTTTCTCATATATTTATGTTTTATCCTACTACCTAACTACTACGTAAACACACATATAAATAATTATGTGACTAGTACTTATAACGTGTCCACGTCTTGATGATTTCAAAAAAATCCCAATCTCTGTATCCCGTCGCATCATGTATGCATCCGTATCGGTGCTTCCCAAGAACAGAGCTCAATAGGTTGTTAGGGTTTTATACTTGAAAACCATAACTATCCTTGATATATTTTATTTGGCTAACATGTGTTCACAATAAAGTTTAGGGCTGCATAGGAACCGCCCCAAAAAATCGTACCCGTCTGAGCCCCATAAAACCGTGGGTTTTTAAACCGAATCCGTCCAACGTGGGTTGGTATACGGTTTTGAAAATCAAAAATCCGGTCATCACGGTTTGGTTTACGGGTTTAATACAGGAACCGTCCGAACCCGCCCGTATAACCCGATTATTTTTAGTCATTGATTGAGATTACTATTTTTCATCCTAGCCATCCATCTAACAACAAACTTAACAAACAAAAAATATAATCTTCATCTCGTTCTCCTGTTCAGGCGTTCAGCAGACAGCAGTCTTCATCTTCACTTCAAGTCTTCATCTTGTTCTCTTGTTCATCTTGACGCGCCGATGCTGCCTCTCCATCACCATCACCATCGTTGTTCTGTTCTGTTCTGTTCCCTTCACTTCATCTGTTGTTCATCTGGTTATATTTTGAAATTGGGGGTTCATTTGATTTCATCGACAATTAAGTTCAACATACCAATTAAAGCTTACAACAGACAAACAAGGTGGGGGTTCATCTGATTTCATCATAATTTGGTTGTTTATCTTTCTTTTTTTTGGGGAAAATTAGGGTTCATTAGAAATTGGGGGTTTATGAATACTTTTGTCTAGAGTTACAGACAACTGCTTGGTTTGCTTATTTGTTTGTTTTGCCTGCATAATATGTGTTTAACTAGCTTTGTACAGAAATCAAAGGTAGTAGTACTCTTTCTGAAACTATGGTTAAAGTTTTGGTAATCATGTGGAATTGATTTTAATCCAGGTCTGCAGGTAGATTTTATTTCTAATCATTTGTTAGATTTTGTTGGATGAATTACTTATCATAATGCTATATTGTCATTGCTTAAAAAGTACGGATTATGATATAGGATGTTCTTTTTATAACTTTGTAAGAGAAACATTGGAAGTTCTTATCTTCATGTGCTGCATTTGAATTCTGGTGGAGTAATAGGGCAAAGTTAAGTTTCAGTCCCTCTTAAAAGTTATGGAACAGATAGTCTGCACATGGTGCAGTAATCTCCATTCACTGTAGATGCAAGGATTTAACCTGAAACTGGTTGCCCATCAACTGATATACGGCATTCACCTGGTCTGTGTGCAGCAGAATCAGCGTTATCAAAAAGATATATCTCTAGATTTAGTTAACCTTGGTTTCAAGATTGTTAGTTTGCTCGTTTTTTACTCGTTTATTCCGAACCTAAATAGCATTAGAATTGAGATAATAATTTCATTATCTGTACAACCCAATCTCTGAATCCAGTAAATTTAAATGCATAATGTTTTTATATGGAAACATAACATTCAACTAGAGGATGTATATATTTTGTCCATAATTGTAACTATATGAAATCAATTATTGATGTGGTTCTGCTTATCGTACCAAAATCAATTCCACATGTTTTTAATGATGTTTGGTGTTTTTTGTTGTTTGTTAGGGGGCTTAATGGGTGATGCATCAACTCAATCTTATTTGTTTTCAGCCAAATGTCAAGTACACCTGCAGCTACACCTGAAAGTCAAGTTGAATCTACTACTGGGACACCTGAAAGTCAAATTGCACTTCAGATTAGAACTGAAGATGTAGCCCCACTTGCAGATGCAGACATCAAAAAGTTGAAATAGGGTTGTTTTGTAGAGCTGTAACCATTGACAGTGAATATGATGTCTTATACTCTCTTTATTTTCTTCCCTTTTCTTTCTGCAATAATAATTCTATCTTTTGAACTTAACATCTTAATTTAGTTGCTATGAACTATTGTTTCATTTGGATTTTGAATGAGTGGAAGAGAGTTGGATAATACTGGTATCTCTATATTTCTAATGAAGACAATATTTGAAGTTTGCTGGCACTTCACTGCCAATTAACCATGTTTGCTGACATTCCATTTTATTATATGTTACAATGAAGTTTTAAATTTTTTTGCAAGTTTTTTGTCTGTATGTTTTTCTCTACGGGTTAAACCGCAAAAAAAAAACGAACCCGCCCGACCTGACTCGAAACCGACCCGCCTATGGACGGGTTGGTAGTTGATTTTGATTTTCAAAACCCGCCTATAGACGGGTTGGTAGTTAGTTTTACCCCAAAACTGACCCGCCCGCCCGTTGTGCAGCCCTAGTAAAATTAGACTACCATATTAAAAGTACACGTGTTTAAGTAGACTTGATAGAGTGATCGGTTGGGCATTTTGGATATACCACTAATTTCTTAATAAGTAATAGACTCAGTAATTAGTGTTAAAAGGTATAAAAATTAAAATTTTCTCATATATTTATGTTTGATCCTACTGCCTAACTACGTAAATACGTATATAAATAATTATATAACCATTACATATAAACGTGTCCGTGTGTAGGTAATTTTGGATTTTGCCGGTTCGTGTCCGCATCGTGTTGTGTTCGTATCTTATGTCTTTGTCGGTTTTTCTCAGATCATAGCTCTCCAATAGGGTTTCAAGGTTTTGGAGAGCTTTTTTTATTTGTTTATCTAAAACTATTGAATAAATAATTTGAAAAACTAGTTTCCTTAGTTTTTGATTAAATAACATGTTGACTGAAAAAAATGGGCTATAGATGTTTCACCATAGTCGATTTTTCGAATTAATGTTTACATAATAATCTTTAATATACATAAATTCATCTATAGTTTTAAAATACTAATTCAAATACTAATCTGTTTTATATATATATGAATAAATATGCAAATCAATATTATTTTTTGACCTATTTACAAATTATGTCCACTTTATATTATTCAAAAATAAGTATTTCATCAATAATTTCTATTTATTACATTTTTAAGAGAAAATGTTAAATTATTCTCAATATTGAAGCTGCATTAAATTTCACATTACATACCTTCACATGATTGAGTCATGAAGATCTTTGATTACTTGACTAACTACTTGAATTCACTAAATCAACATAACATTCATCTAAATTTCATGAGCTTGTAAAAAAAATTTATAAGAATTAAGAATAAATGATGCATAAATATCTAGGGAAATATTTTAGGAGATAGAAAGTAGAAGTGTAAGTTGTAATTAAAATAAATCTTGTTTGTTTATAGTGTCTTGAAGGTTATTTATACATGTATAATTTTCAGGAATCTTTCTTTTTGCGTCTGATGGTGGGGTCGTGCTGAGCTCATGAGAAGACTCCGTCAAATATGGGACCGTCCAAGTGGTGCTTAGTTTTCCCGCCAATAGCTAAGAATTGATTATCACCCATGATTCCTGACAGCTTTAAGCTTTTAGATATTTAGAGCGTCCACAATCATAAGCGGAGTATATACCAAAACCAAAGATCAAATACCAAAAAAAAATTATTATAGTCCATATGAAACGCAATAATATGAGAGTAAAATTTAGTCAAGCGTAAGCACAAATGACTGCTTCACCTTGGGCATATGTATATGAGGACGTCTGTTGGTTGGGCGGGTGCGTAGTTAAACGCTTGGGTGGAGCGGGACGTTGTATCAACACTAAAAGAGAAACGGAGTCTTGAATGAACGTTTGACTACAGACGTACGCAAAACTGAATGCCCAAATGACAAGCGTGTGTGTAAAGATACGTATGGTGGGGCGTTTATGTATTATAACGCCTCAGACACGTGTATCTGGTCCGTGTGTTGATTGCGGTGCTCCTTATACGAAACGTGGGCTTACATGTGCACCTGTTAAGAAGAGGAGGATTTAACTATGTACATGTGTCTATTTTCTCCTCTTCCCTTCTCAACAGCAACACCATCTTCTCCATTGAACCCTCTTCTCAATTGAACCATATTCGACTCTTTTCAACATAAACTTAAACCCTAGCAGGAAAGAAACATTAAGTTTATCAAGATTAGGTTTATCTCAAGGCAAGGTATGAAACTCAAATTACTTTTAATGAATTTCAATGAATTTTCATGGGTTTTAATTTTGATTTGTTGTTGTGTTTTGTTAATTAAATATGTTGATATATACTTAAAGATTCAAGATATGATTCTCTTCATTTGAAATTAGGTTTTGTAAATTGTAATTTTTAAATTGGGTTTAATTCATAACTAGCGTTTTGGAAGTTGTAAATTGGGTTTAAAAATTGATGAGAATTAATTGATTTGAATTTAGAATTTATTAAGTTGTTAATTAATTTGAGTTGGGTTGTGGTTAATTTTATATGTCTAGAGATGGATATGTTTGTTGTAAATATAGAAGACATAATTAGTGTGTATGTAAATATGAATGTTTATGGAATTTTGGAATTATGAATGTTTATGTTCCTTTCTAAATATATGAATGTTTATGGAATTATAAAATTAATGAATTATGATGACTTTTGTAGAGTTGATAATTTGATAAGTGGACTAATTTGTGAGTGATGAAATTTGCATTTTGGATGATTTATGAATGTTTGTACATTTGATTATCTAATTAGAGGCTTACTCTTTTAATGATGCAATTTGTATTTTTCATTTTGAGGATGACTGTAGAGTTGATTATTTGTGCATTTTGAGGATTACTCTTAATTTTGAAACTTGTATGTATTGTTTGCACAAATGTTGAAGAATGTTACGACGAGATTCGTTGGTCGGAAAAAGAGGAACGAGAAAGCTAAAATTGTTGAGGATCTAGAAGTAGACCCTACAATTGAAGCTATGGCTAGTGCTGCAGAAACGACGGTCTTTGTTCCCAGTTTAGCGGACTATAATTTAGTGGAAGATGATCAGAGACACGCTTTTACAAATATTACATATTCAACCAATAGAAATTCAAGTATACCCATTGTGGTTCCCTCAAATCGGTCATTCAGACCTATGTGGTTATTATAGAACACAACACAAGGGTTAAATACATTATTAAAAAGGCAGGATGGGACCGTATGTTGACCATGGATTTATTAGATTCCTCACATTCATTGATTGACTATCTTGTTGGGCGTTTTTGGGATACAACGAACACTTTTCACTTCTCCTTTGGTGAGATGGGGTTCACACCGTTTGGTTGGTTCATGTTGACAGGATTGAGTATTGGCATTGGGAATGATATTCCGTGTGACCCAGCCAAGTACCAATTTGATTATGTCCGTGAACATATATTTCCATAAATAAAAGATAGTGAAGTTTGTAAAAGAGAGTGCATCCCCGTGCAGTAGGTTTCAGATGCAATTACAGTTGCATTTTTGAGCACATATTTTGAACCAAAAAAGTTTGTTGCGGCTAAGGATGATAACATACTAAAAGAGTGGAAAGAGCCTATGGTATGTATGTTTTGGGATAATTTTTCTTTTCAAAAGGCAAGAACTATATTGATGCCGGATGGTTAGCTGCTTTTGAGAATCTTAATACAGTTGGCAAGTATGACTAGGGTGGTGCTGTTTTTTCGAAATTGTATTCTCGACTCCGCACATCTGGCAGGGGGAAAAATCACTAGACGAGCCATTCCAAATATTATAGGTAAAATTTTCTCCTATTCATATTTCCTTTAAATGTTTATTTGTTGGTAATTGGTTTATTTGGTTGGTTGTTATGACGGAGTAGTTTTGGGGGGTACGAATATCTGGGCATATGTCGACCAAATGAGCCAACGAGTGATAGTGAAGCAATGTGGCCTAGAAGTTATCGGTGGAAAGGTACAAGGAAGAAGATTATTGATATAGTTTGCTCTAACTTTTCTTAATCATCTTACTGTTTCCGGGGTGACCTGGAGACCGTGGGAACCCTCCAGATTTGTCATTGACTTTGATGTTGGATGCACGACATCGGAGCTCTCTGACAGAAGGGTTATATTTTTTTGGGTTGGCACTGTGAGTTGATAATTTAATTTGATAACACTGTTCTTTATTTTCTTTTATTTTTTGATAGTTATTGTTTTTATTTTTGGAAAATTATTTTCTTTATTTTCTGATAGTTATTTTCTTTGTACACCATAACATATACCTCGGAGATCAGTGTTGGAGGCATACCCATTTTTCTTTTAGCATTCCCCGAAACCCACTTACTCGTATTGGCAACCTCAATATTGATGAAGCAAATCAGTTGAGAGAAGGCGGTTGGCCTGATGCAACGGAATTAGTGAATGTTGTTACGTATGATTTGTATATTCAGTATTGGCGACATATAACTAACTTGCAAAGATATGTGACCACTGTCGATTGGAAGGTCAAAAATATGGTTATGCTGGTGACCGTATTAAACACAATATTGAAAAACCTACTGAACATGTATCCATTCCGCCTCAACAACAATTATCATATGTAAGTATACCACAAACCTTATGTTCTAAGTACACAAAAATATGTGATAATTTGATTTATTTTTTTGCATAACACCCCGAAGCTTATGGTCTGGTTCAACAATTTGCCGATTTTACGCAAGAGTTTCATAAGTTTACATTAAATGAAACAAAAGATATGATGGACTTTATAATAGGGAAGATGAAGAAATACGGGAACTACAAAATCACAACAACAATTTGGAGGCACAGCTGGCCCATTTCCGTATGCAACAACCACAACAGTTGCTTGGATTCGGTTCTTTTTCTCAAAATTTGCCACAACAAATGTGGAATGCAATGACTCAGGGATCATCATCAACAATATCGCCAGTTGATTACACATCGAGAACAGGTTTACCTCCTTTTATGCCACCACGACCGGCGCCAGGGAATCCAAATATGGATGGGTAGTCTTTCATCTTCTTGGTATTGTCATTTCAAGCGACATTTATTATTTTTGTTGTGTCTTTTATCTGCTTGGTATTGTCATTTCAAAATACTTTTCTTTTCTTTGATTTGTCTTTTATCTATTTCATATTGTCATCTCAACCGACACCTCTTATCTTTGCTTTGTCTTTTATCTGTTTGGTATTGTTATCTCAACAGACACTTCTTATCTTTGATGTGTCTATTATTTTCACTTGCCTTTACTCAGTAAATTTTAAAATACCAAGAGTGTGTAGTCATATCTAGACTCAAAGAGTTGTATTTTTTTTTACTTAACAATGCTCTCATATACGTCTATAAATTGAACACTCGATTCTCAAATTATATAAACCAAAATTGCAAACATTAACAACCAATGGCATACTATTATGCTTTTTGTTCTTCTCTTCCTCCTCCTCCTTCTTCTTCTTCTTTTTTTTTTCTTCTTCTTCTTCTTCTTCTTCCATGTCTTCTTCTTCTGATGATGATGATGATAATAGTTTGTACTTACCAGATGAAGATTTAGTTGCATTGAACCAAAATAACCAAGCAGTCAGTTTGGGATTGGTTATTTAAGGTATGAACTGGCCTCATACTCGTATCCAAATACCAAGAAATTGTGCGGCGGGACATAAACTTCTCTGGAGAGATTACTTTTGCAACAACCCTAGGTTTCCACCGAATGTATTTCGTAGAAGATTTAGAATGCGGCGAGAATTGTTCAACCGAATATTGGGAGATGTCGTGGGTATAGATAATTATTTTGTTCATAAAAATGATGTTTGTGGCATTCCTGGATTATCCCCTTATCATAAAGTTACAGCAGCAATCCGAATGTTAGCTTATGGATGTGTGGCCGATAGATAAGTACTTACGCATTGGAGAAACCATTATTTTGGAAGAAACTCGTAGGTTCTGTAAGACGATTGTGTATTTGTATGGGAAAAAATATTTGCGCACACCAACTGAGGGTGATGTTGAACTGTTGCTTAAGTAAAACAAAGACAGAGGATTTCCATGGAAGTTGGATAGTGTAGATTGCATCCATTGGAAATGGGATAAATGTACATCGGCGGAATCAGGGGCTTACACCGCGTACAAAGAGCGCGAAAGTATTGTGTTGGATGCAGTGGTGTCATATGATCTCTGGTTTTGGCATGCATTTTTTGGTATGCCCGGTTCAAACAATGATATCAATGTGATGAACTGTTCTTACATTTTTTAAAAGCTCATCAACGGGAAAGCACCACCAGTGAACTTTGAGGTAAACGGACATTCATATGATATGGGATATTATCTTGGTGATGGAATATACCCAGAGATTGCTACTATTGTGATGTCTATTAAACATCCATATTCCCTGAAAAAATAAAAAATTTCAACAATGCAAGAGGGTTGCCGAAAAGATGTAGAGCGAGGATTTGGTGTACTGTAAAGTCAATTTGTCATTGTCAAGTAACCCGCAAGAATGTGGAATCCATATGTGCTTGCATATATCATGAAAATTGTTATTATTTTACATAATATGATAGTGAAGGATGAGGGTCTATCCGGTGATTGGCCACATGAATATGAACAACGCCGCAACCATGCACCGGTAAATATATCGAGAGAACATAACTTTCGAGAATGTCAATTTTGCAACACCAACGTGCAATACACAACAAGGAGACGCATATTCGTTTGCGAAATGACTTGATCGAACACTTATTGTCAAATTTTGGAGAAAATTAACAAGTTGGAAACCATGCTGATAGGTTTTGCTAGGCTTATTTTTTAGCTCTTGTATTATCAATATGCTTAATATCTTGTAACGTATTTCAAAAAAATGTGATCGTATAGATGAGTCACTGGAACTCAACTGATATGTTTTTCATAAAATTTACTTTTGCAACGGCTCCTTTCTAAATTTCCCTATAAATTTATACCTTCTTCACTTCACTCTTCACATCTTCTTACATCTTCCAAACCAAACATCCACTTCTTCTTCAAATTTACTACACTTTTAGTTAAAAACAACATCTTAAAAAAGTTTATAGCTAGATTTGATCCTGCTGAAGATTTAGTTATCTGCAAAGCTTGGATCACCCAATAATCGCATCATGCCGCTAGGCAAGGAGCTTTACCAGATGAAGCGTTATGGAACCTAGTATGGCAATACTAAAAAATAGATTTTGGCAATTCTCGTCATAGAACACTGGATAACATAAGGGATAGACATGTTTTAATACAAGAAGAAGTCACGCAGTTCATCGTCCTTCAATCAACTATATAACAACTGCAGTTGTCTTGAAGAAATGACCCATGATCGAATGGTATATATTTTTTTTCTCTTAACTTGTATTAATTTTATTCTATGTTCCTTTAATCATAATACTGATTTTAAAGTTAGTATATTGCTGGAGAGACTAGCAAAAGTAAAGTACAGTGAACAAAAAGCCAAACAATTTGAATTTGATGAGTGTTATCAGTTTCTAAAGATAAAGTTTCCTGATCTACTTACATTCATGAAAAACATACATTTGAAGTTGATTCCGATGAAGACTAAGTTTGATTATAAAAGGTTTTGTGGGTACTTCTCTTTGTAAACCCTCACGAGACACAACTCGTCCACCAGGGTCGTTTGGTGTTTACAGACTTGTTACACATGCTAAGTGTAATCGTGTTTCCTACAGAAAGTGAATTAGGGTTTTAATTAAGTCTTATAATATACTTCGTTATTTTTATTTTGCAATGAATAAATTAACGAAAGTATCATAAATAACCAATATCACTTATTCAGAATAATATACATCATAAATGTTAAGATATTTCATTTTAGCAGGAGTCGCAGTTGCACTTAACACATGCAACAAGCTTTTAAACCATTAGGTGACACCAATGGACGAGTTATATCTCGTGACGGTTTACAATGACATATACCCACAAAACCTTTTATAATCAAACTAGTTATTCCTTGTTGTCGGAATAAGGAGGAGTTGGTTCTCGTGCTAACCGTTCCGGGTTCATATTAGGAAAGATTTGTATCATCATTGAGTAGCAATGATGACAACGGAATGCAGTTCCACATTTTGTAAGATATGCCATATGGGAAGCTTCGTCCTTCAATAAAAAACCAAACATATATTCAATAAGTTTATTATTGGAAAATACTCTTTTAAATAAAAATCAAATTAAAAGGTAAACACTTACAATCATTTGGTTTGTCACCGACGCCCTTCTTCGATATAGTGGTGTTTGTATTACCATAAACCTTTTCAAACTTTTTTTAAAATGTGGAATCGATCTTTGATTTGGTTGGAGATGCGATTGTTTCGGTTCCTAGCAGTCTCATTAAATATTTGGAGGACCTCGGCCCAGAATAACGTCGGGAACATTAGAAGTGAGACGGGAACATGTGTAGTATAATAGTAAGACCAAATACGGTTTTGATCTTCTTCTTCAGTATAAGTAGCCACTAGTATTACGAATAATGAATATTATAAAATAAGAACAATGAAAATAAAAGTAGTTGATGGGTATGAGAATTTGAGAATTTGTTGTGTGTCATATTGAGCGAGAAGTGTTGTTGTATTTATAGAGATAGAACATCGAAATGGTTGCCAATAAAGCATTTAACGTGTGGTCATTCACAGTAGGAGTCATGCAATGTTGTTATTTGTAGTGTATAGTCTTTTATCGTGTGGTCATTCATAATAAAGTATTGCAAGGTTTGGGCACATATCTTAGCAGTTTTAGTCCTTTCAACTCATGTAGGAGACGAGTAGATAAGCTAGTATTTGCAGTTTCTAGTCTTTTATCGTGTTGTCATTCTGAAATCAGCAGTACATCAATTATTCAAAACAAAATTACATCATATTCTATAATTTCAGACCGCTAGTCACACTAAATATAACGAAACAAAGTACGTTATATTCCTTAATCAGTCCATCTCACCGAAAGACACACTGGACATTTCCAATAATGTTTTCCATACGTATTTTTTTCTTTTGAAGTGTGCATTTCCATATAAATGTTACAATTAGGCATTGAGTATTCAGTAATACTAGAGCATTCAAATTGACTATTACACACACGTCTTCAATTTGGCTTTAACTTTGAAGCTTTTGCATAGATCATTTACCCTCTCATATTCTTTAGCTTTCACAACATCTTCTAGCAAATGTGCTTCTTCACGTCAATTTGGATATTGATATTGCAAATACCTAATCTTTTCCGGTTGTGATTCAATGACCATTTTTATGCCAGGAAAACCAGCTTGTGGACACTTAGAATACATCCAGGGGCATCGCATCAGACTATGGTTATCCATGAAACATAATGGACAACCTCTTTTGCTTCCATACATAAAATCTGATTTCCTTTGCTTTTAGAATATATATTGAAGGTGTTGGAGTTGCGAATGCTTTGGGTAAGTTGTGTTTAGAATAAATGATAAAGAGTGGTGGTTTTATACAAAAAAAATAATCGTTATGTAACCGTTCATATATCCGTTGGATGTAAGTACATAAAAAATATATTCGTTAAGCGTTATGACACCATTTGAAAAATAGTTGTTTGATTAAGGTTTAAAAAATAGAGCTGTTGGACCTTTAAGCATATAAATATGATAACTCATTCTCCATCAAACACTACTTCATTCAAACAAATACTTCTCCATCATTCACTACTTTCTTCTGAGTAAAACTCTTTTATAATAGCAAGTCCATCATCAACTACCAATTCAACTGAAGAGATACTCAGAAGATGCAGACAAACTATTCCATCATCATCAACTACCAAGTCAACTACTCCATCATCATCATCAACTACCAAACCAATTAGAGCTTTGGAAGAAGAGATAAGCAAGACAAGAAAACCAATGACTACCATGGAAAAAGAAAAAAGCAAGAAAAGAGGTTACGACCAATTCCAACAAAGGGAAAGGTTAAAGTCAGTTGTGGATGAGACAGAATGGATTAGGAATTAATACGTCGTCATAGATTTACCAGAAAAAGAACGGGATGAATTTATATTTTGGAATATGGTAAAAACAGGACCTTACGTTCCCAATCCGGACGCGAAGTGGAAGGGTCTACGCCATGATTACACGCCGACTATGTTTTTGATAGGTTTTTTCATGTTAAGAAGTTGTGCATCAAGTACAACGAGTTTCTCGCTAGGCACAGAACGGATAAGTTTACGGCACAAGATGCATATACCAAATGCAGAGGAGAGTTGTTTATCCATTTTGAAGCTGCCAAAATAATTCAGGATCGCACCAACAAATAAAGGAAGATTTATCTCTTTCTCGGGGCTTAGTACTATGTTATCCAGGTCAAAATATATTGGGTCTAAGTATCAGCTAATTTTAAGAAATTTTATAATTTTAAGTTTCTATCTATTAATGGAAAAATGTCTTACTTTTGGAGCAGCTGTAATTTCAATTTTTAATTAACAAAGTTTCTTTTAAATTAGTGATCACTTTTTACGTAAATATCCGTTGATGATAATTTGACAAATAGAGTCGTTGGTTAAAGTTTTCATCTGGCTAATTTAATTACTCAAAATTTAAAGTTTTCATTAATTCAAACTACAAGTACATTGGAAGTTCACTATAATTTAAAGTAACCTATTAATTTAAAACTGGAATTTAAAATACTAAACTGAAAATTTAAACTTCTTAGTACAATTAAAAGAAATTAAAATTAAAATCCAAAGCATAGAAACTAAAACTGCCAATCCATTATTAATCATAATAATTAAGATTTCAACTAATCCGAGAACGTTTTAAGCTTGAATTCTTCTTCTCTGCAATATGTCTGCTTTTCTAAGTTCGATGTACTCTTTTGTTACGGCATCATATCCGGAGACATCCATTGTCATTATGCGAAACTCTTCGTTTGCTTCCTTCTTCGCGTCACGTCTTCCTTTCCTAGCTTGTTTTGCTGTAAACTCGGAATCTTTCTGCTTAATCTCATATTTGATTGCTCTCTGGAATTGGTATTGAAATTTTGTTGCTCTTTAATAATTATTTCCATCATTTCCTCTTGGGAATTGGATTTTGCTCTCGCTATTTTCTTGAATCGTTTCGCTGCTTTTTTTCCATCTGATTGTTATATGTGTTAGGTATATCTCATATATCTACATCGCCATCCGAATCGCCTTGACTTGTTTCCTGTCTTTCCCAGTATTCCTCGCCACTCTCAAAATCTTCCTCAACTTCCAATGAATCGAACACAGTTGTCGATCGCCGTGAATATTTAGTATTTTCTAACATAATTTCGTAGCACTCTTCGTGCTTAAATTTTTTGCCACCATTAGATTCCTTGAAAAGCTTCCTTACTTCTTCAACCTTCTTTTCTGGACTCCATCCAGTATGGTGTAAACGTTCCACTTCCGCCTCTTTTGCAGAGTAAAGCGCTACATATTTACTTATTCCCTAATAACATTTTTGAATGGAGGTCCAATTGCGATCCGGCATTTTAGGTATGGCTTCTTTCATCCCTGCTTTGATGCGAGACCATAATATTTCTTCTGATTGATCGCATCTAGTAGCATAATCTTGAGATATTGATAAATGAATCCTATACATCGTTACATCTTCAAATGTTAAAAAAATTGGACTTCGTGGTTTTGGTGCCATAATTCTAACTGATTTGAAAGACAAATATATGAAACCAGTGAAATTGTTCTATGAAATGAGTTAGCAATATGATGAAATGCTTAAAAATTTCATATATATAGGTATATAAAAATATAATCGTTACAACAAAATCAAACAGTCAAAAATATCTCAACTGAAAATATTACTGTTACATACAGGCGGCCGTATATATCAACGCTTAAAGAGAAGCACTCACAAACAGTACCGCCCCACACACACGCACACCTTTACATACACACTCACACACAAGCATACGTTCAAGTGAACGTCCAACACCAGCGTACAACTAAGTCTACGCCTCAACACAGGCGTACGTTCACTTGAACGTTTAGTGGGCGATATCATATGTGTACGCCCACTGCATGCGTTAAGATATATTCACGCCTACTCTCAATCGCACGACTAAGTGAACGCCTACTCTCAAACACACGACTGAGCTAACGCTCCACCAAATTTGGGTTTGGTCCGGATTTCAGACCAAATTTGGTCCCAAACCCTAGAAAATCTGGACCATAACCAAATTTACTCGTCCCACTGTGATTGGTTTTGGCCCGATCAAAGATCAAATTTGGGTGTAGTCCTACTTTTGCTCGCGTGACTATGGACGCTCTTAGGCTATAATTCTGAGTCAGCTCTCAGCTATTGAGCGCTCAGGTTTCCAGCTCTCTGTAGCTTTCAGTTTACAAGTTGTTAGATTTCTAGTTCACAAATAGCTATCATCTTTTGAACACTTATTATTTAGTAGATGTTATATTTTGTCATCTATTTGCTACTGGTTTTAGTAAAACTAATTTTAGTTTTATTTGGCTTTTAGTTTTCTGCTGGTTTGCCCTATTGGTGTTGACAACTTTAATAGCTTGAATGTACCATTTTGTATCGTGGTACTAGTATCTCTTTTCTGGAGGAACAACACTTTGATAGCTTTGTGCTAGCTCCGTGTTAGGGCTGGCGCTGGCACTAGGCCAGCGCCAAGGGTAGTGATGCATCCCTAGGGACGCGTCGTGAGCAAGATGGGTGCCAGTGCCAGGTATTAGTAGTGCGTCTCCGACGATGTTGCGCGTCTTGAGCGAGAAGGGCTGGTGCTAGCCTAAGTGACGCGTCCCTGAGGACGTTGCGACAAAATGACGCATACTCAAGAGATAATCCTTGGGTTATAGCACGTCCAAAAGGAACGATGTGTAAGTAGTAACGTGTCCTTAAGTAACTATGCTAGATAACATGTATCATTGAGGAGAAAACGTCAAATTATGATGTGTTCTTTGCGAATAGCGCATTCAGCTAGAATTCGTCTTCGAGGATCGGGCATTAGCTATTCCCGGAATAAATAGATGTTATTTAAACATCGATACGCATTCGATATAAGTTCAAAGAATTCATCTATGGAAATTATGCGACTTGAGACTGGTTCAATATGTCATAAATTTTGTATATATTAGAGAGACTACGAGATCAATATAGAACACATATAGTCATTTGTAGAGACTGTATTCTTAATTCTCTTGTGGAATATAAGTAGGAATATAATACTTCATATTCTGATACAAAGTCAGAAATATACGCGGATATTTCTATGTTTCTACTGGTGCCTACAGATGGTGATTTTACAATTCTAAACCACTTGGGGCGATTTTGAAAATTAACGTTATGTAAAAATGAAGACCGAATGGTTTGAATCTTAGACCTCTTGAAAAGACTTTTGACATCTAAACAAATGTATTATTTGTTTGTTGGTGATACTCTTCAACTATATTTTCTATTCATTAATAATTTCAGCACCAAAAGTCATTTGTTATATATAAATTTATTATAATAAATATTATTAGAATTGTTCGAAAATCTTCGATTCACGGTTTAACATACGACTCAATTTTTAAAAATAAAAAAAACGAGTCACAATTCGATTCACGATTTAAAAACATTGTCCTAGTTTTGCTTCACGATCAGGTGATTCTAAAGGATATGGAATTTCAATTGTTCTTCCATTTTGAATATGTAATTCATCCGCAGATTCGCATACAAATATCTAACACTTCTTACTTTATAGTAGTATCTATTTGAGTATATGGATACTTATTTTATTCATACTAAATAGTTAATAATAATAGTAATTCATAATCTTATATATATCACAGTCATTTAATTAATTAATCTACAGATGTAATTATATTGGTTGCTTATGAATTTCGTGAAGATCTAATACCAGAAATCACTGAAAACACATGTCGTATTAATAGAGATTAAAGTGAAAACTTTAAAATACGATGAAGAACCTGTTTACAAAACCTTTGCTTTGCGTAAAAAGTACAAAGTATGAGAGAAAAGAAGAAAACAAGGAATAAGAGTTAGAGGAAGGAAGAGAATAATGATTAATTTTATTTTTATTTTATGAGTTTTTTAATCAATTATTTTTTTAAAAAATAGTGAAAAAATATAACACGGAGGTCTAACTGAATCCAAAGGCGAATCCAGGACCTTTTAATGTCAATCTCATCCCTCCTACGTAGGTTTTAAATAGTGGTGATGAATATAACTTAAATAGGGAGGATCCACTAATATTTTTATTCTCATATTTTGGACGATTTTTTTTTTTACAAAATCTAAACGGTGACGTATTTGAAGTTAATATTTTGGGGATATGTTCCTCTTACAAAGGTCTACATACCTATTAAAAATGAGCATATTTCGAAACGTATAATACCACCATCTACTACTTTGAAAATTAAAGGATTTTCAATCGTTGAGACTAAGATTGTAATAGAATGATGTTTGGTATTTCAGAATACGCTCATTTTTATAGGTATGTAGAGCTTTGTAAGAGGAATATATGTCTAAAATATTAGTTTCAAATTCGTTACTGTTTAGGATTTAAAAAAAATATATATCCAAAGTGTGAGATAATGTGAGAATAAAATGGGTCTAAAATCCTATACGTCGTGAAAACAGAGAATTTTGGGCTCAGACCCAAATATTATTTTTTTCTTATTCACAAGCCCAAATATTTTCTAGTTATTGTCAGACCCATAATTATTTGAAATTATGAAAAAAGAGGAAGAATGCATAAATACCTTTAATATGTTCTACTTGTATAACAAAGAAATCTCGATTTTTCTCTCGCTTTAGTAAAGTGTCTGCATAACTCGTTATGGATCCTATTTTTTCGGGGTATAATTGGCAAGCAAACTGAAATATAATATATCTAAAAAACGTTATCTTAGAATTTTACAAATTTTATCTCGTTGGAAAGCTTTTAAAGAGATCTATACAATGAGTATAAACAACAATATCAAATTTAGATTTTTTTTACAAAAAAGTCAGAGGTGATTGTTCTGTTAGGCACAAATTTCGAAAAATGGATACAAAACCAATATGCAACCACTATAAATGATGCATAACACATTATGTAGACAGAACAAATGATGTATAACAAATTATGCAATCATATTTTGGTTTATGCATCCACTAGTTAGGTTATGAAACAACGAAAACGATGTGTATGCCTAAAAAATAACATTTCAATAAAAAAAAGATGCATAATACATTATGCAGCCACCACATAGGCTACATAACATGTTATGCAGCCATATCTTGATTGTGTAGGCATGCTTGCTATGTTCCATAAAATAATAGTCTATTTTACAAAGCCTAGGTAAGATTGGTCATCTGTAGAAATTTGACAAGTAAGATTGAAATAAGCACTCTAGTGCCTATGGTACTAGAAGTGCATTTTATTGATTCAAGCAAAAAGTTGAGTAACCACATTACAGTATAGAAATATGGCATATTGGCTTAGAGAATTCATGAATCCAAGATATAACTAAGGGCTACTTAAACAATGAAGTATGATCCACAGTGGCATAAGAATAGATGCCAAGTCAAAAAAAATTTTAACAATAATGCTAAATTATTTTAGCAAGACCTTTTGTAGGAATTTATCTTTGAAGGAATTCTTTGTGAATTCAGAACCACCACCCTCTCCGCAAGCACCGCACACCATCGCCCCCACCAGCAGCGCCACCGCCACACTACCAGCACCACCGCCACCACTAGCACCTCCACCACCATCGCCACCATCAACACCACCGCCTCACCACCAGAACCACCGCCGCCTCCAACACCACCACCTCCTCTTTCGTCAAAATGGATACATAACTTGATTATGAAATTCATTTTCAAGATACTTATCACGGTTATGCAGTGAAAATGGTTGTATATTATTTATTTGTATAAAAAGTCATGCCCTTTTTAAAAATGGTTGCATAACCTGTTATACACCCTTTAAAGATGATTGCATAACCTGTTATACACCCTTCCAGTTTGATGCATAACATATTGTTTTCTGCATAACGTGTTATGCTTAACATGATTTGTTCGGATAATTTGTTAATTATAACACAATTCAGTTAAGAATATAAATGATGTAGTCTAATAAAATGTGGGTCATTCTCAAGTCATTTCAAAAATTTAGATGGTATTGATTGAACATAGCCAGTCATTAATCAGATTATTTAGTCACACATGATAATAAAAATCAAACTCATTGAACCTCGTACAAAATTGAACCAAGCAAGAAGCTATAAAGAAGCCAATAGACTCTTAGATATACAACACATACCCCATAAATGCAAGTCATCTGGGGCGCATATGGAGTGTCCAACAATGGCAGAAACAAATAAATAATCAGCAAGTGTTCAAAAAATTAATAAAAAAAGAAAAACAATTCCATATCAGAACAAGGTGTAGCACTACAAAGGAATAAACTAATAACAATTTTACCTGTACAACATTCAAACCAATATGTGTTCTCAATTGCATCCTTGAACTGTTTAACCTTTGCAACATCCAGTTCAAATTTCGCAACATCCAGTTCAACCTTAGAAATTGTACTCTTGTACACATTTTCTAGAAAAATGAAAAATTTCAAAACAACAAATCATTTCATTCTCTAGTTAAATTAACTGTACATTTCGAAACACGACTGAGTACATGAAATTCAAGTACGAATATACGTCACTAAAAAATTTCAACAAAAATATAACATCACTAAATTAGTTTTGTTACCAAGTGGTGAGGTAGAAGAGACATTAATTCAATTTCATGTCATGAAGTCAGAAGGTTAAATGGTTTAGAATTGGTTCCTTGTATATCTAATACATTAGAACTTATTAAGAATTTTAATGGACTCAAGCAAGTGCAATACCAGTATAATTCAAAAACTTATGAGTGTTATTATTTCTCTTGCATACGAACATGTCAAAACATTATTTACTGAAACCATAACTGTAAACTTGTATTCAAAATAAAAAACAGTAATTAGGATAAATTCCACAAAATATCATTTTGAAACCTAAATTACCCAATGCACCATTAAATCTGTCGATTTCGAATGAAATCTAAAATAATCCATTCCCTTTTTAAAAAGATTAGCCGGAAAACGAAATTTAATGATTTTTATACAAACCTAATAAACAAAGAACCCTAAATTAATCCTGATTTCAAACGAACAACTTTAAATAAGTGTGTGCGTAAAGTTTTTTATCCGTGAATTTATGGGTGAAAATGGGAAAAGAGACTGAATGTAGATTTCACATCCAGAATTCGGCAGTGAGTGTTTATGATACCATGTGACTAGTAAGATCCGAAGGCATTCCCTTTTTTTGGGCAAATTCTGAATCTCACTCCTCCCACTTCTAAAACCCTAACATGGAGGTAGTCAAATGAAAATTATATAGACTTATATAGATTTTTCATTTGAGTGATTCTCAGAGATTCTCTGGAAATTTAGAGATTTCCAGTGATTCTACCAGAGTATTTTAAAGAGTCTAATCGACTTATAGATACAAAACTAGTGGATTTTTAGAGAGTTTTTGTGATTTTTATAGACAAAAAATGTATAACATTTAATAAGAAATTTGAAATCTCTACCAACTTTTTTTTATTATGCACGTTACAACTTTAAAATATCATAAATACCTAATAAAATATTTGTCCATGTCCATTATCAAAATAAATTTCATTGTTGTCCTATGATATGTTTTCATTAATCTATTTATTCCACTCATCTCACCACTAAATAGAATATTTTGTAGGACCAGACAGTTCACTTATGTATATCTATATATATGTATGCAATCTTTTTAAGTATATATATCACACCATCCGTGTTTTTTTTTCTCTTTTTTTTTTCGTTTTTTTTTATTAATATTTTCTTTTCTTGGCCATGACAATGGCAACGACATAGTACACACGGTGTATTCTATGACACAAATGAAAGAGAATGAATAATGTATAGTAAATATAATATTATGATTGGTGCTTGGTTGATTTAGCCTTTTGTTAATGGGGCTAAACGACTAGAGTAGCTGCTAGACCGTTGTTCCACATGATAGCGATTCCTAACTAACCTTGAGAATGATTTTTTATCACCGAGCTTCAAGAACTCCATAATTATGTTTTTTTCTAACCAATCAACAACAAAAAAAAATCATGTATTTTTCTAATAATTCATCATTTATATATAGGTTTTTTACCATTTTTTCCCCATAAGCTAGTTGTAGGTAATACATGATAGATGACTAGTATGTTAATTTAATATACTTGTAAAAGCATAGATCAAATGACAAGATTTTCTTGAGAATAATACATCGAGGCTTAATTAATTATTAATTTAAATATTCGATATACAAGAGAAAAAAAACAATTGCAACTATAAAATATAAAATCAATAATAGCTTCAAGTCTCCCGAAATATCACCTATTTTGGAGAGACTTTGGTCATGCCTATTTTCCCACAAAAGTCTCTCAAAATCCCTGAAAATTACAAATCCACAACTTTAAAGTTTATATCCAATAACATGAGCATTTAAAGGATTTTTTAGAAGTCTATAACCAACAACAAAGAGTTTTTGAGAATTTAAGAATCTTAAATAAAGTCATTATTCACTAACGAGGGTGTTTAAAAGACTCTTTAAAGTCTATAACAAATAACAAAAGATTTAAGATCTTTCTGAAACTCTGAGTTATTCTCAATTCACTGACCCCTATAAGTCATTACTTCTCTCTAAAAATAGAACCCTAAAACCCTAAAATCCTCTCACTATTCACCATATACACCATTTCTTGGAGAATCACTATGTCCAATCCAGCAAACAATAAAATGCTCCTCAAAATTACAGAGATTCAAGGAAGAGGAAGATCTCTAGTTTCAACTCAACCCTTGAAAGCAGGTCAAGTAGTTTTTCAAGACTCACCGATCCTTCGCTACCCAGCAACAACTCCCTCCAAAAATGGTGAATTCTCGAATTTCTGTTCTAATTGCTTCAAAAAATTGTATGCTAACACTACTGATTCCAATAATTTGAATTCATGTCCTTCCTGTTCATATTATGCTCTCTTTTGTAACCCTAAATGTCAAAATTCTGCTTTATCCGGGTCTCATTCAACTTGGGTTTGTCAAGCTCTAAGCTATATTCGTTACTCTAGTTCCAATCTCCCATTCCTCCAAGATCCTGATACTCAAATTCAAGCTTGTTTCCGCTTACAATCTCGCTGTGACCTTGCCATCTAATTTTCAGTTATTATTATCTCTTCAAGGAGAAGCCCCTTTAATTCCAAACCCTCAAACTCTAGCTCTCCATTTGTTCATTGCTTCACTTTCACCTCCTCAGTCTGGTTTTGGATTCTCTCCTGAACTAACTGCTGCATTGCTTGCCAAAGATAAGCAAAATGCATTCGGATTGATGGACGACAATAGCAACAGTGAAAGAACTGTGAGAACGCACGGTACTTATCCTAAAGGGTCGTTCTTTAATCACGATTGTCTTCCGAATGCTTGTAGATTTGATTATGTCGACGGTAGGAATAGTAGTGGCAGTGCTGTTCCTGATAACATAGCTAATAATACCGATATCATTATTAGAGTCATTCATGATGTTCCCGAGGGAAGGGAAATATGTCTGAGTTACTTCCCAGTAACTTGGAATTATCTAGAGAGGCAAACAAGGTTGAAGGATGATTATGGTTTTGAATGTGACTGTGATCGATGTAAAGTTGAGGTTAATTGGAAAGAGGAAGATGATAATAGTGGTACTGGAATGGAACCTGATAACGATGAAGCTATGGAAGGTTCTGATGAAGATGCAAACAAAGCAGATAATGACTTTCCTCACGCTTATTTCTTTTTAAATATGTTTGTGATGGAGATAATTGTGGGGGGACGGTGGCTTCATTACCGCCTTCACAAGACGGTTCACCATCTGATATATTGGAATGCAATGTGTGTGGACGGTTAAGGAAAGAAGAAGATGATATGGATGGATATAATGAAAACGATGAAGATGGTGACATGTTGGAGGGATAAGTTTGAGCTGCTACTGTTAAGTGCTCAGGTGAGTCCTGCTTTATTTATCGATTATGTGTCATTTAGTGTGTTGCTTTCTCAACTTTGTTTGTGTGTTGTCACAGTTTTGTGTTACTTAGTGACAACTCAACATATTTCTGTTTCCGCTAGTAATATTCTGGTGTTTGCAATGTGTATTATTATCTCGGGTCCTAAAACTATTACCCTTTCATGATTTTGAAATTGCGTTATCATTGTTTGCGTTGGATAAGCATTTTATGAATCAATGTGTTTTACCTGAAGCCACACATTGCATATCCAAACCAGAATAACAGTTGTAACCTAAAGATCCAACTGTGTTTTTTATAACAGTGTTTATAAATGCCATTGTTTCTTCTAGTACCTAATTACTAATGAAGTAGTCTCTCTGTTTCCATGAATATCGTCATTATAAACCACTCAGAAACTCTGTATTGGTAGACAAAAAACTTGAAAAAACAGTCATGGTTATTGGGGATAGCAACTGTACAATGGACAACCCACTCAAATAACCTTGTAATCTGTAAACTATCAACAATAAATTCTTGCCAAAATATTTTTTTGCAAGTTTTCTAGTTGCAATTTATTCTCTAGTTCTTGTTTACAGAGAGGGCAACAAGATAAAATTTTGAGCCACTGATCCACGCACTTCTGGTGAAACAGATGATTACAAGGTAGCTGTCTAACATCTTCCTTGTTTCTGTATTTGGCAAGGCAAATACAACATTCATCTTCATGGTCCGAGTTGAAATGAACATCATCATCACCAAGTTCTAAGTTATCAACTTCTTTATACTTCCAACTAGGCAACCTAGAAATCTGATCAGCATATGCTCCTTTATCGAAAGAACCTATGTTCATGTTGTACCCAAGAAAGTTGCTCATATGTCACACAGCAGCAGAGCAACAGAAACAATAAAAATGGAAATGAGTAGGTTACTGCATTCCAAGCAAGTTAGAAATACAGAGCACGTGGAGCGTTGGAGCTCGGCTAAGGATCCAAATCGATTATCGAAGACCCAAACATTTCCCATTACAAACCATATTGCAAAAAACAGCTCGAGAAAAGTTCGGGACTTGTTCATTAAATGTGAGCTCCTGTTACAGAAAACACTGATTACTGATTAGGAATCAATAAATGAAATGGTACAAGGCGATGAAACCGAAATACAAGTATAGCTAATTACCTGGAATCTTCATCGCTCCTCTGTTCTGCTTCAGAAATGCGGGCTCCCAGAACAGCAATGGTATACTGTTCTGCTTCAGAAATGCGGGCTCCCAGAACAGCAATGGTATACCGAGGGGACAGCCAACGTCGTACCCAACAATCCATATCCGAAGTGGCCAAACTGGTTTCTCTTGTTTGGTACAATGAAGAAAATTCTGACTACTGCTTTCCTAATAAAAAAAAGGTAAACCCAAATTCCAAAACTCTATAATTCCTTGTTTATGCAAACGTTGAATAACAAGAACTCGTCAACCTTGAAAATATGGTTTGGAGTTCTCCAAATTCAACTAAAAAAACTGCCAAGAACATCTAGTTCCAAATAGGCGTGTACATCGAAAATATTATGGTGTGATAAGAAATTGTGAAATTTGAAGAATAAATATGGAATGGGAGAAGAGGAACAAGAAGTAGCGGTTGGAGAAAAACAAAAAGACAAGTTGAAGAAGAAGGAAGATTGGTGAAGTAGCGTTTTAAGATGGTGACTAAGAATCTAACAACTTTGCTTAAAGACAAAGGGAATCGTGGGAATGTAAGAATTGGCATAGAGAGAGTATAGAGGATACACAAGAAAACTAGAATAACTACATTGTATTGAGTTCGATGAATACTGATTTACAAAGACTGCCTTTATAGGCTTTAACAGACTCTACTAGTTTCTCTAAATAATAGCATTACAGCCCATGTTCTCAACCCTAAACTCTCCTAAAGACTAGGACTAACAGACCCAACTACTGACACTAACTTGTAACTTATTCAAAAACCAACTCAGTAAACAACAATTACGTGTGCATATTACTAGCACCTACTCACACACGACCAAGTCTTTGATCGTGTTTATTTTGTAGTTTGAGTTTATTTAGAATTCTTAACATCCTCCCTTAAACTCGAACTACAGAAAAACAAATTCTGCACTGTCCCATAAACTAAATATGCGAGCATTTAGTTTATGCAGCTGCGACAGCATGAGCATCTGGTTGAACTTGCTTCACTGTTACTCCCGGCTTCAACATGGGCTTCTAACTCTACCCGAGACATACTGATACTGCGGATCAAACTGTATGCACCCAATAAGACGAACCTATTTCATAGATTCTGAACAGTTTCCTAAACAAGCTTCAACACCTCATCTTTCACCGACGACTCACAAAACTCATGCAATCCAAACTTGAACACAACTGGATCTACACCACCGCATCTGACCATTACTAGGTCTGCGCTACCGCATCTGACCATTACTAGATCTGCGCCAAATCCATCTATCATGAACTTGAGAAAGGAAATAATAAAATACTATTATTACCCACATACGAGAAACCACCAATACCAAAATGCTCCACTTCCGTGACCCCTAGTATCAGTAAAACGACATACACAACTTGCACACTGGGTTAGCGACTTCACTTGACCACTGCTACCGGATCAATGCTAACACAATTCTGATCACCAGTTTATCTCCATCAATAACACTACCTTGAGACATAAACTGAATGGACACCACTGAATTTGTTTTCTAACTGCTTCAACCAAACAGAAAGAGCTACACCTCCAAGCTTAAAAAATCACCATCCACCATCTTGACAATTTCTGGCCACAACCAAGTTCATCCCTTGTTGTAATCAACTTCTGAAAACTCACAGGACCTACGAACCCATTCAAACTTGTTATTTTCCGGTCTCAAATCAGATCTCCTCAAATCGAACTTCATCATATTCGATCCTAAATATCACAGCCTCAGGACCCATTGATTGCTATAAGACCTGACCTGCGGTTCAGCCATTTTGTCGAACATCTGTTAAGCACAACCTGTTGTTGTTGCTATGCATCGATAAATTGCCTTCTACAGCTCCCCATTTCCCTGCAAATTCAAATATAACACAAAACCATAACTACTAATCATTCAGAAACTCGTAATACTTCATCAATCTTCTTCATCTACTGCCAATACCAACGACAGCAACAAGTTCATCATTTCCTGTATTTCTTCTCTTCTCAGTTTCTTGGTTCACGGCAGCAAAACCATGGCAGCAGCTCACTCAACAGTACCGTACCATATCCAATCAGAACCATGCTGGACTGAAAACACGTCAAGGGAACAATACAAATCACCAATTCAAAGGTGACAGCCTTCTCACACTTTTAACCCATCTAAGTCACTTACTAACTCCGTAGTGACTCATTAAGAATAAAAAGAAAACACTTAACATGAACAATAACTCTAAAATATATGAATGAAAAACGAAAAGAACATATAAGTTACTTTGAAACTTAGCTTGGGGGTTATACTCGGCTTGCTTGACCACACCACTTTTTGTTTCCTTCTCCTAGTCTCAAACTCCACACAACAAACCAGTACTTGGCTTCCCCATGATGCATCTGGTAGCATGCGCCCTAAAAGTTCTATTGATTTCCTCCATGGAGTATTAACTCCACAACATGGATGCACTAACTCACTGCCATCCCTTGATACTTCAGTATCGACCGTCATTGTCAACAAGCAAGAGCTACGACTCATTTCATTTGATTGTTTCATGACATGAAACCAAATTCCTATTTCACTTTAGGAACCTTTTTCTGATGATCTTCAAACAAGCGTCACACCAGAACTTTTTGAGGAAATACATCAAACATTCTTCATCACCATCAAATGCCTTTATGATAACAATCAACAACTGGAAATAAGCCAGCCAGTTTCTGTCAGACTTTTCATCGAACATAACACGAGCAACTTTCGAAACAGTTCCCACTGTACCATGTTGATTTGTTCATTTCTCATAAATTCTTCCCTACAATATACGAATTCACACACATCCAAATCATTCAAACATTCACGGAAAATTCACAAAACAACCCATTCATAAATTCCAGCCATCAAACCATACAACCTAAGTCTCTGCCCAAACTCAGGTCTAAGCAAACCAAGGTCAGTTCTTCCTATTTCTCGCTATCACTTCAAAACTGTTGTGTCTTAATTCCTTAACACCAACAACCATTTATCTTTGTTTACTCAACAACGACCACCAACTCCGGTTCTTCTTCTCTGTTTTGTTTCCGAGTCATCTTCTCCATGTTCTTCTCTGTCTCAAAATCTGCCCTGACTTCACCGTGAAAACTATCTCCTCGAATTATCAGGACCCAAACACTACCACCATCTCACAATATGGACAGCATCAATTCTCATCTGAGATTCAGCCACCAGAACCCATACTCTCGAAGCCATCACAAACCTTGAATACTCATGAATCACATCACAGCGAGAACTCAAGAACCCAACAGCAAAGAGCAATTCTTCTTACTGAAACAAACTCAACAACATCAAACCAACCCTCATGTTAATATAGCATCAGCTATCTCTACCAATAACACCAGCGGAAATACCAGGTACAAACTTTTGACTTCTTCTTCACACAAAAGAATCAAAGACACTCTCTAATTTTTATATCTCTCTTAAAATCTAACCACTCTCTTTACCCTAGCTCTATACCACATGTAAGAATTGGCATAGAAAAAGTAAAGATGATACACAAGAAAACTAGAGTAACTACATTGTATTGAGTTCGATGAATACTGATTTACAAAGACTGTTTTTATAGGCTTTAATAGACTCTACTAATTTCCCTAAATAATAGGCATTACAGCCCATGTTCTCAACCCTAAACTCTCCTTAAGACTAGGACTAACAGACCCAACTACCGACACTAACTTGTAACTTATTTAAAAATCAACTCAGTAAACAACAATTACGTGTGCATATTACTAGCACCCTACTCACACGACCAAGTCTTTTGATCGTGTTTATTTTATAGTTTGAGTTTATTTAGAATTCTTAACAGGGAACTAATAATTGTTTGCCTAACTTCACTACTGCTTCTAATCCGATGATTTGTTTTACAAAGAAGCAAAGAAAAAGATTTATAGTTTGCAAGATCAACACACACATTAATCTCTATCCGAAGATGAGAATTGAGGAAGAAGAAAAAAACTACAGATGAAAGCAATATCATAAAAACATTAGTGAACAGTGAATAATGGGAATATTTGCTTGCAACTATAGATGAAATAATAGGTGTTCTGAAATTTACGTTTGTATTCTTCTTTATTTAAAATTTGATGGATGTGGAAGTTATGGAGGTCACCACGATATGGTTGGCTACCTCAACACACTCTTTCGATTGTTATTCCTTCTGACAATATTACCCTTGCCAGTTAGCAAGAAAACAAGAAACACCTGCGCCTCTGGATCGGGTAAGTTATCTTAGTATGCGTGAATCGTGATGCTCACGATTTTCGGATCCGCATGTATATATAGCACTGCCGTAAAATTTTAAGGCAAACATCAGTGCACGACTGCACGTTCCCAACATTGGTGTAGGCTTAGTGCCGTTGACGTAGGCTTATTTGTATCAGTAACCCATTTGTTTTCTAAGTTAGGGAATGCCGAGATATTAGAACTCGTTAAATTTGAAATTTTCAATATCCCAATTATTGTTTGTTTTTCCCATATGAATTCGGACACGAGTCTTAATCTTCTGTGTCAGTATTCCATAGTATCCCCATCTTCACGTGCCTTTCTATGTCTACAACTTACTCAAGGCATTTTCCTTTTTGCTTGAAGCAATCTATTGGCAATACGAAAATCTGAAAACACTACCAACCCCCCACATTCATCACGCAGTCCCATCTTACTGTGTTTTTTGTTTGCCATATTTTTCTATTAAAAGCTATTACCATGCCCTTTTATTGTTTGCGACTTGTACTAGCTACTGTTCCTGAGATCTGAAAGAAAAAGGAGAAACAACAGAGATATTGGGTCTACAAGAAGTAATGCTTTCTGCTGTGCTCATCTGAGTCATGAACATGTTCATGGTGTTGACGATAACTCAGAAAAACACATGGGTACTTTACGTCTTTATGGAAGTCACAACATGGGAGATGGAAAGTAATCAAACTTTATTCACAATCTGTGATAGCAATCCCATTCTCAGAAGTCTCAGACCCTAGATATTATCATTATCAGGCTTTCAGCTATGAAAATGCCTTACTAACAAGGGAAAATTTTTATTATATGTTAAAAGTTAAAACAGGAAATTTTGAAGGGAAAAACAAGCTACTGACTCAAGTTGATTTATCACCAACAAAGAAAAATCACCTCTTCCACCTGGAAAAGTAAACTTCAAAGTGTCTTAATCCTATTAATGGAGAAGGTGCAGCCACCTGTTTCACCTGGAAAAGTACACTTGCGAGTTGTCTCAATCCTGTTAATTGAGAAGGTAATAATAGCGAGTCATGTTCCAATGCTGGTTTTGAAAGTTCCTATGCATTCTTCCAGCACTTAAACAAATCCAACAGTTGAAGCATAGAATGTAGTGCGAGTAGTAGTAGGGTACACAGTGATTGAAAATGTCAATCTGTTTTATGATGTTTAATCAATAAAAATTTAATAAATAACTCTAAATACAATGATACCACTACTACAACTACCACTACTACTAATACTAGTACAGAACATCAAAATCCTAAAACAATGAGGATTTGATGTATTTTTTGTTAACTGGCAAGACAATTGCTACTAGAGGTAGACGATGAGAAGAAGCAACCAATTTCAAGAAAAGAGTAAAACTCCATACCTTAGTTTAGCATTCGTTATCCTCCTCTGAGGAAGTAAAATGAGTATCAACAGATCAATCAAGTAGACGCGCTACAGGTGTTAACACCGTCTTTGCAATCGGAAGTGAGATCATTGAAAGTTTCAATCTGTTTTTTCCCTCTCAAGAACACTTCAGTGTCAACCGACACTCTCATATATTCATCAAAATCAACTGGATTCCCACCATTGAGCTTCGTGATCTCTGAGTACCACTCACTGTTCTCGTCCCAAAGACCCTTATAGTCATCAAGGAAATGAGTAGTGTACTTGTCCTTCAATGGGTTGAAGAATGAAGTCTCTGGTTCATTTGTTGCAATGTAAAGGTTTCTCCCATTCTCAATCTTGTCCCTCAGTGACGACATAAGTGATTCAGGTGAAGTATCACTTGCCAAGTTAGGCCAGAGCTGTGTGTTTTTCGCTTTCTCGCCTCTTTCAACATGAACAGAGTCGAAATCCCAGTTCATCTTAGATGCAATCTCGGAAACTATCTCCATCAACCGTTTAGATTTCCATATCAAGTGCCATGGCCGTTGGATAACTGACTCGGTCTCCCCTTCACATACCCTGTACCAGTAATTGTCCGGCTCCACTGACCCAAACTTCCTCATAATCAAGGAATCCTTTACGTCAGAAAGCTTCATTGGCGTGACCCTGAAATCCTCCACAAGATGAAGGCCCATATGATCTTTCTTCTGCCATTTAGTCCAGTCAGTCCAGAACTGATTTTGGTCCAATACAAGAACCGACTCTTTCAAATGCTCAAAATCAAAATAGAACCTGAAGTCTTTCCCCTCTTCATCCTGATTTGATGAAGTATAGATCGAAGACAAACATATAGTCAGATCCATGACCAATGTACGATTCAAATATTGAGCTTCACCCAAAGCACACAACAAACTCCACAGGTAGTGGTTCATATTCTTGCATCTATCTCCACCACCAGAGTAAATCAAGTACTTCCCGCGTCTGAATGAGCCTTCGGATTCAACCACTGGAAGTGTATCATTTACATCTTCTCCAAAAACAGGCAGAGCAGCAACGGTCGTATTACCTTTGCCAGGTCGGTTCTTCTCAAAGCCACCTTTTTGGTTCCTCTTTCTCTTCCTTGCATTTACTCCTGTATGATATTCTCCAACCCCAGTCACAGTGAAATTACAATTCTCACTCCGCAAAACAACGAACCTACGATAATCCTTATAAAAACCAGCAGCTTTTCCATCCTTGGGTCTAAATCTCCATGCCATGTCACAAGTGCTTGAGTTTGATCCAGCAACAGGCTTCCCAAACCGGTAAAAGTGAATATCCTTAAAATACTCTATGGCATAAGTCATCATTAAATGAAAAATGTCTGGGTCCTTGCAATCAATCGGTGTATTGATATCACCCTCACATTCAACAGCATCTTCTCTAGCAGGAGCAGTTACAGAAACATCGGAAACATTTAAGACCCCGGTAAAGTCAGTCTCATTAAAAGGCATCGAATCTTCACCTGTCTTGGCAACAGTGTTATCAGATACAAAAGTGGCATTGGAATCAGATACAAGGAAATTCGTGATTTTGGTTGATGGATGAAAAAGAGGATCTTCGGGTTGGTATGTAGCTGCTATGATAGTGAAGATTACCACTCCAAGTACAAATAATGTAAAACATACGTTTCCAATCATGGCAAGGGCATTTTGACCTAGATTTTCCGGCCGGAAACTTCCGGATCTGGAGAATGATGAACGACCTAACATTTCCACCCTCTAGGAATCCCTACAAGTTTCTAGATTTACATCCACTGCAACATAACAACAGCAACAAATACGAAATTAAACCAATAGTAGCCAAATTCCAAATTTCCAATGCTAAATCACAGACCCAAAAGGCTACTTATCAAAGAAAATAAACATGCATTTTCTTTCATTGAATCAAAATGCATTGAACATACCAATTTGAAAATAAAAAATGAGATTCAAAACAGTTTCAGAGAAGAAAACAACTAGGGTTTTAATCAGAAAGAAATGTTATTTACCTTGTGAATGGTGATATCAAAGTCAGCTCAGAAACTACTCCGCATTTTCGATCTCTCTGTCTCTCTCACTCACTCACTCATTTGTTTAATCTTTACCCGACTTAGTTTTGTTTCTAATTTCTCTTCTATCTTCTCCCTAGAGATTTGTGTCAGATTAATGATATGATTAAACTACTAAGCTTGATGGTAACATTAGCGGGGTGCGCAATGGAACCCATCTTGTTTAGATGCTTACACGTCATTAATTGTTCTACGTGGAAGGAAATTAGAGGGTGGCGCATTTTGCACCACAGAGCACTAATAGTTGATCAGCGCATTAATCATTTTCTTTATGAGACTCTTATTATAAGACCACCGACAAAAGACGACATGGATTTAAGTTACTAACTTCCTGATCCGGTGGGTCACTTTTTTTAAGTAACGGGATTAGTACCTAAACATATCACTGAAAAACTTTACTGAGATAAAAATGAACTGTCATTAACGTAGAGAAATAGGATGGGCTGTTGGTCAGATCTAATATGGATATAAGTCGGTGATCTCTCCTAGGGTCCCTCTCCTGGGATCCTTAGGGAAGAGGATCAAATTGGTCCTTGCCAACAACTTGATGCACTATTCATTCACTCAGTAATTACACAGTTTTTTCCTTCGCAAACGTGCAAAGAATCTTTGTCTGTTGCAGTAAATGTGCATGGGTTTGTTCTGTTGTACTTCCTTTCCCTTCTTTCCTTCCCTTGTGCAGGTTTGGAATTGCTCTTTTTTATTGTTCCTCTCCACCCCATCTCTAGCGTCTTTGCGGAGACATGTGCTTTTAGTAAAACAGTGGCTCAGGCCTGGTCATTGTGCCCCTCTTTGTGAGAAAGTACCCTTTCTCCGGAAGTTACAGGGATATTTAGGCGAGTTCCTAGAGTTTTCTAATTATCCCATAGCGGAGAACATAAAAAGGACTATATACATCAATGAAATCAACCAAATAAAAACATGGCATATGAAGCTCAGTGTAGATCGTTCAAGACATTGACATTACAACTGCTAATATATATATATAAATTAAACAGGACAAATGTACAAGTTTTTTTCTTATAAAATAAAAATCCCCATGAACTCATCATCAGCTGACCTTACAGAGACAATAACAACAATAATTGAGGATTGGGTAGCCTAAATATGAGTTGTATTTTTAATACAAAAACCTCACGCCCTAGGTTTACAACAGGGAATGACGATACGGTATGACCTATCAAGGAAATGAATCATAAATACACAGCAAATTTACAGAGTCTGGTAGAGAAAGGTGTGACCGATATCGGTAAAACAAAACATTAACCAATTCACCCCTCTGGTGCCACTATTGCTTCACTCTGCCATCATCTTGGCCTCAAACGAAGGAGAATGAACTCTTTACAAGAGTGTACAGAAAAGTACAACACACACAAATTAGAAAACCAGCACCAGAACCAACAAACTGAATGTCTGATCTACTCATCACTTTTTTTGGGTTCTGCCAGAACAAACTCCGCATATAGATTCTTTATAGCAATCATAACAGTTGTTATGAGTGGACCCATTATCGCTCCCTGTAAAATAACAGGCAACCACCATTAGAAACATCATCAGGATCAGAGGAAGACTAAGATAGGGCGGAGATTCCAGGATTTGGCCAAGTTACACTAAAACTGTAAAACAAGCCTCTCATCATATTCAAAAGGATTGAACTAACCATGATAAAGCACCATAAAAAGAAAGGGAATGGGAAAACAAGGAGAAGAAAACCAGTACGGTAGTACTAGTATGAAACTAGAGAAGGATAACAATGCTGCTTATGGGTGAGTGGAAGAGTCGTACGTTAATGGAACCTAGAAAATATGTAAAAGTTAAACAAGAAAATATGTAAAAGTAGTAATCGCGAGCGTATCAATTCAAGTAAAACAAAAAGGACAAGGATATAGAGAACTACCTCCAGTGCAGATGGGAACAAGGCCATCCCACCAATAATGCTAAGACCAGTAAGATAAGAACTCTGAAGAGTTGCATCCTCCTGAATTTCGAATGCCCCGAATCCTAAGAGTGCCAAGTGAACCCCTGCCAATAAATGAGCCTCTACGTATCTACCTTCCATTACAAATTGCAATACCGCAGGAATTGCTGCAACCCAAGATGGAAAAATCGGCAGTAAAGGGCTGAGGAAAGCAAGAAGAGTTAACATATATAAGAAATGTACTTTGTAGAGTCTAAATAATAGCCATGTTACACACCCTTGATAAATAGCAATCTCCGCAGTAGACAAAAGCACACTTCCGATAGCATGATCAAGAACATCAACACAGCGGATTCTTGTCGTTTTCGAAATAGGAAGCATACCCAACACTTGTTCCGTTACTCCACCAGACTCTGAAGTTATGAGATAATATAAAACCCAGAAAAACACCATTGATTGGGATACAAAGTTGAAAAGACCTGCAGCCCCTGAGACGATTGAGTTGCCAACTGTGAACATTAGACTCGCACTACCACCTAAAACTGACTTACTACTAGCAAAGACACGTTTAGACACGTCCATCCCTTGAACAGCAAACCCTTTTGCCTTGTCAATCAAATCCTCCCTAGTAATAAGTAATTCCCTGAAAATGGCATCCACCTCGGCATAAATCTCCCCCCATTCTCGCTTTTTAACCCGTTCTCTCAGACTCACAAGCTTTATGGTATACGGAGATGGATTTATCAGAGCTGTTGAAGAACCTGATGAATTGACCACAGTTGGAGCTATCACAAAATGCTTTATCCCAGTTACAAATTCGGTCAGATTATACTGCATTGCATAACTATCAATCTGCTGTGACACAGTTTCATAGAACTGTGCAGTGTATTTATCCATTAACCCAGGAACATCATTTTCTTCCATCCATTTTGTAACACCCATCCTCTCCGTGTAATTACTGGTCTGTAAGTGTGACTTCAACGAAATGACTGCGGTCTTTCCCTTCAACTCCCATTTTATAAGAAAAGAAAACTCCACCAGCCAAAAACCCAAAAATCATCGCAACGATCAAACCAATAGCCACAATAGTATTCAACCTTTTCAAAATTCCACGTGTTAAAGTAGCAGTCATGGCACTCCTGCGGAAACTACTACTCCTCAATGAAGAAACAGCGGACATAGTAGAATCAACATTACCAGAAGCAAATATAAAGCCAAACCCAAGAAGCAACAAAGCCCCAAAACCCCCCAATTGTTCATAAACAATCACAAAAGCCCCAAATGCAACTAACCATCTAACAACTTTAGAAAAACCATTTCTACTCTTCCCTGATACTTCCGTTTTCTTTTGACGCAGAATCGTTCTGATAAACGCATTCCTGATATCAATTAAAGTACCAAAAGAAACCCTAAAAACAGCCACAGGAATTGCTAAAATTGTCTCAGTAAGACCTAATTTCAAAGGTTCAGACCAAAATCCAACAAGTGCTTCTTGAATACCTCTTAATGGAATTGAACATAAGACAGCCCATTGTATTGTCTTAAATATTCTTCTAACAATTTATAAACACCAAATAGTAAGAAAATTGCAAAAGCTAAACCAGCATGAGCCATTGCTATGTATAGTGCTAAACGTACCTGAGGATCTAAACCTTTCAAGGCAGATTCTTCTTCTTCTTCCTCCTCATTTTCCTCTTCTCTTTTCTTCATTGGTTTATTGTTTTTTGGTGGTTTATTGTTCTGTGGTGAAGTTGGATTACTTTGTTGGACTAAATCATCAGGATTTCTAACTGAAGCAGATCTAAACATATCTTGCCAAGGAAGGTTGGATGATGAATTATTATTATCAGATTTCTCTTTTGAATCATAAGGTACAAGTGCCATATTGGTTGAACCAAGGACTCTCCCTCCCTCTCTTTATTAAGATTTCTGTCTCTATCTCTGAACTCAGAGGTAGTCAGAGAATGGATGATTTTATTTTGCAGAAATTATTTGACATATACTTGGAAATGATTGATGCAAAGTAATGCCAACGTGCAAATATTTAATAACTAAAATACCCTTAAAAGGTGCACACATTGTGATATGTGTGTATACCAATGAACCGGTAAAATGCCGACACGTTTGCGTCTTGTGACAATTTTTGCCCTTATGAAAGAGTTTGGGATGTGATTTGATGGAGTCAGTCAGCAGAAGAATAAGAAAAGTTGGTAATTACTGACTGAAAGTGAAAGTGAAACCGATAGTCTTATTCTCATTTCTATTACATGAAATTCCGTTCAGAATAAACGATCTTAACACATAAATTGAACTTTTTAACTACAGCAAGAACTGAAGTCTGAGGGGGGAAAGAAAAGGAATGCTTTTCGACAAACTATCAAAGAAAAAGCATAGTGATCACTGAGTGGGTGGGGTTGGGGTGGGGTTGTGACAATTCTATTATGTCTTTCAGAATGGGGTTTCGGTATGGGTCTACGGGGACCTGGTATTTTCTGAAAAGGATATGACTACACAAAGTATGCAACTTTGTCTTTTTGCTCCATGGGTATCGAATTTTGTCGCATAGCCAGATAGTGTTTCAGGAAGATGTGTCTATGGGATTAGAATAGATAATGTTAGAATTAAAAATGGATTTGCTGCTTAAAATTAATTTTGTTACTTAATATATTTAAAAAGACCTAGGGTTATTAGTCCAAACTTGGGGTGGAAACATCAAGCTATCCATTTTCACTTCTTAGTGAATGAGAAACCTTTGGTTTGTCCCATATTGGGCAAACCAAGGAGGAAGTTTATCCTTATTACCACAAACGTTTTATATAAGGAAAAAGAACTAGTGGATTGGATATGGACTTAGGAAATGGACTAGTGGGCAAATGCACACATGTGGTTTGCGGAGCTTGCGTGTGCTTTTGTGTGTGCCTCGGCGTGAGCCTTGGCGCGCGTGTGCCTTGCGTGTGCCTGCGAATGCATACGTGTACCCATCAAAGATCCAACGGTTTTATATTTTGATGTTATACATTAAATATTTGACCGTTTTGTATTTATAAAATTAAATCAGGTTTAATAAACAAAATCTTTTAATTAAATATCTCGAATTAAATATGTTGAATTAAATGAATTTTGACCTTTTGAAAATCAACAGTCTTCTTCTTCTTTAAAAGAAAAACAAAAATCAGATTTTCAATTACCCCAGTCGCAGCCACTGACCTGACGACTTTACCCATATTCCTGCTTTGTATACGCACTAGTTTATTTTTTATCTTCTTCTACTGTTAAGTTCACAACGGGCCAACGAGTTTTGCTAACTGAGTTGGTATCAGGTGGTTTTATCCTGGATTCGATTTGTCATCTCTAAAGGTATAGCAACACTTTTCCAAAGGTGTACCTGACAAATATCGAGTTAAGGGCAGTCTGTTGAACAGGCGGCTCCATCTCTTTGTGCGTGTGTGATTGTCTGAAGTGTGCTATCTGTTCTAACCCTTAACTATTTTCAAGCTTCTGTTTGGTTTGTTCACTGTTACAGGATTATTTTCCAACACTCTTAACTCGATATCTTGTTTAATTTGAAAATTTTACTTCTGTAACAATGGTGAAGACTGATGTTGACAGACCTCAGAAATTTTCTGGAAAGGACTTCAAGAGATGGCAGTCAAAAAATGTTCTTTTTCCTGAGTTTCCACATGCTAGATGATACGGTTCTGAAGCCGTTTGATAAGTCTCTGAATGAACCTGAAAAATTACAGGACTTAGAAAGTTGGAAAAGAAGTAATTATATGGCCAAAAATCATATCTTAAACTGCCTAGAAGATGCTTTTTATGATTTTTACAATGTTAAGGATAATTTTAATGCTTACAACTTATGGACTTCACTACAAGATAAATATGAAGCAGAAACAGCAGGAAGTAAAAAATTCCTGGTTGCACGTTTTCTGGAATATAAAATGATGAATGATAAATCAGTGGTTGATCAGTTTCTGGAGCTGCAAAAAATTATTAATGAAATAATTGCTGAAGGAATAGTTATTGACGAAACATTTCAAGTTTCTGCTGTTATTGAAAAATTGCCAAATTCCTGGGCTGAATACAAGAGAAGACTAAGGCATGAAACTGGTGAAATTTCCATGGTAGAATTGGGCAAGAAAATCCAAGTTGAAGAATTGTTGTGTTCAAAGGACAAGAATGTTTCTTCTGCAAGAGACATGTCAAACAAAGCTCATGTTATCGAACACAAATTTGCTAATCTAAGTCTGGATCACAACAAGCGCAAGCCTGGCCCGCAAAGAAAAGGTACCTTTCAAAAACCAAAATCTGTTATTGGTAAAATTAAGGGAGCATGTTATGTTTGTGGTGTGTCTGGCCATATGGCAATTCTTTGTAGAAAACGCAAAGATGCGAATTTTAAGAAAACAAATGTAAATTTAGTTGAAAGTAGTAAAAATGAGTTTTCTGGCACGGTGTCCGAGGTTAACTTAGTTACCAATGTGAGAGACTGGTGGGTAGACTCTGGAGCTACCAAACATGTCTGCGGAAGTAAAGACATGTTCACCTCCTATTAGACGGTAGGAGAAGGAGAAAAACTCTATATGGGTAATTCATCTGCAGCACAGGTTGCAGGAAAAGGAAAAATTTCGTTGAAGCTCTCTTCTGGGAAAATCCTCACATTGAATGAAGTTTTACACGTACCAGACATCTGCAAGAATCTCATTTCAAGTGGTGTGCTAGATGATAAGGGCTTTAAGATTGTATTTGAGTCTGGGAAAGTGATTATCACTAAGGGAAAGGATTTTGTGGGAAAGGGATATAAGGCTGAAGGCCTATACAAATTATCTATAACCTCTGTTGAAGTTAATAAAATTGATTCTTCTTATGTTGTTGTCTCATTGAATATCTGGCATGGTAGACTTGGTCATGTAAATTATAAATCAATGAACAAATTGGTAAACTATGGCTGCATTCCAAAATTAAATTTGGAATATGAACATAAATGTGAAGTTTGTGTAGAATCAAAATATGCAAAGAAGCCCTTTAAGAAAAATGTCCACAGAAATTCTAATCCCTTAGAGTTAATCCACTCAGACTTAGTTGATATGAAATCAATCCAAACCAGAGGTGGTAAAAAATGGTTTGTTACTTTCATAGATGACTGTACTAGATACTGTCATATTTACATGCTTAAAGGAAAAGATGATGCTTTAGAAGCATTTAAATTATATAAATTAGAAGTAGAAAACCAATTGAACACCACAGTTAAAACCATTAGATATGACCGTGGAGGTGAATATGTAATCCCTATAGGAGACTTTTGTGCACAACATGGCATTATTCATGAGGTAACTCCTCCTTATTCACCACAATCTAATAGAGTGGCTGAACGGAAAAACCGAACCCTTAAGGAGATGATGAATGCCATGTTAATCAGTTCAGGACTACCGGCGAACTTGTGGGGGGAGGACGTCCTCTCAGCTTGCTATATCCTGAACAGAGTGCCCCTTAAAGGATCAGTCAAATCACCGTATGAATTATGGAAAGGCAAACAACCCTCTTATGGATACCTCAAAGTGTGGGGGTGTTTAGCCAAGGTCTCTATTCCTCCACTTAAGAGGACTAAGATAGGACCTAAAACAGTTGATTGTGTCTTCAAAGGATATCCCGAACACACCACTGCTTATAGGTTTATGGTTGTGAGTTCTAAAAACTCAGAAATTGGTGTGAACACCATTATGGAATCTAGGAATGCTATATTTTTTGAAAGTGTGTTTCCATTGAAATCTGAATCTCGCATGATATGTGATGATCCCCTAGATGTCCCTTTTTCTAGCCATATTTTACCGATAGAAGAAGATGAACCTGTTTATGAACCTAGAAGAGGCAAAAGATTTAGAATAGAAAAATCTTTTGGGCCAGACTTCATAACCTGTTTAGTTGAAACTGATCCACAAACCTATAAAGAAGCCATGACTTCGTCTGAAGCTCCATGGTGGAAAGAATCCACTATTAGTGAGATGGATTTTATTGTTCAGAACGAAACCTGGGAGATAGTAGATTTACCTCCAGGGTGCAAACCCATAGGCTGTAAATGGATCTTCAAGAGAAAACGTAAGGTAGATGGAGCTGTGGAAAAGTATAAAGCTAGACTAGTAGCTAAGGGATATAAACAAATAGAAGGTGTAGATTTCTTTGACACTTATTCACCTGTCACTATAATTACTTCCATTAGGATGCTAATTACAATCGCTGCAATTCATAACCTAGAAATACATCAAATGGATGTAAAAACTGCGTTCCTAAATGGTGAATTAGATTAAGAAATTTATATGGACCAACCCGAAGGCTTTGTAGTGAAGGGTTATGAAAACAAAGTGTGTAGACTTAAAAAGTCTTTATATGGCTTGAAACAAGCACCGAAACAATGGCATGAAAAAATTGATCATGTAATGTTCTCTAGTGGATTTAAAATAAATGAAGCTCAAATGTGTGTACAATAAATCTATAAATGATGACTGTGTGATTGTATGCTTGTATGTTGATGATATGCTTATACTAGGTACAACCTTAGAAATCATTAATTCCACTAAGAACATGTTGAGTGAGAACTTTGACATGAAAGACTTAGGTCCTGCTGATGTAATCCTAGGGATGAATATTAAAAAGGAGTCTAATGGATTCAATCTTAGTCAATCTCATTATGTTGAATCAGTTCTTAAGAAATTTAACCAGTTTGATAGTAAACCAGCAAGTACTCCATTTGACCCTTCTTGCAAACTCAAGAAAAACAAAGGTAATGGAGTCTCGCAACTTGAATATTCACGTGTCATAGGAAGTCTGATGTATTTAATGAACTGCACAAGACCAGACATTGCCTATGTTGTGAGTAGACTAAGTAGGTATACTTGTAATCCGGGACATGAGCATTGGGATGCACTTTTCAAAGTGTTGAGGTATCTTAAATACACTTTAAACTACCGTTTGAGTGATGAAAGACACCCTGCTGTCCTTGAAGGATACTGTGATGCAAACTGGATAGCAGACTCAGAGGAGTCTAAGTCTACGAGTGGATACGTATTCACTCTAGGCTGTAGATCAGTGTCTTGGAAGAGTTCCAAACAAACCTGTATCGCTCGATCCACTATGGAATCCGAGTTTATTGCGTTAGATAAAGCATGAGAGGAAGCCGCTTGGCTAAGATGCTTTTTAGAAGACATTCCTCTCTGGCATAGGCCTGTGCCAGCTATATCTATACATTGTGATAGTCAAGCTGCAATAGCTAATGCTAAAAACAGCAACTATAATGGAAAATCTATTCATATTAGGAGAAGACACAATTCTCTAAAACAACTAATCTCAACTGGCGTTATTTCTGTTGACTTTGTGAGGTCTAAGGAGAATATCGCGGACCCTTTGACGAAAGGCTTGTCCAAGGAGATAGTTAGTAATGTATCGAGGGGGATGGGACTTAAGCTCATAAATTAAAACTTGTCATTAAGGATACTCAACCTTGCTGACTGGAGATCCCAAGATCAAGGTTTTGAATGAGACAACTAATTTGTGGCGGGTAAAAATTAAACACTATCAGGGAATTATTTTCTCAGTCCCTTTCCTATGGTGTAGAAGCGATAGTGTGACTGCATGTGAGGATGACTTATAGTAAAGTCTTAATGAGTTCTATAGTTTTAATTTAAGATTGAAATGGGGTGTAGCAGTTAACACTCTTGATAGAACTCACCTATCTGAATGAGGAAGTGGGTTGCTTCCTATGAGAATTGAGCTGATTCTCTAGAGCATTCTGAGAAACGGGATATGTCCAGGGCCAAAACGGACACAACGGCGTGAACTTAACAGCACTCTTGAGAGATATCTCGCGTAAGGAGCTATTGATGAATTACACCAAACTATGGCAGTTCAAGAAATCGCGTTCACTGTCCATCAAGTAGTTCCGGTACTTCTCACTAAGCAGAGGTTCAATTCCTTATGGACACCTATTGCTTAAGAGGTATTTCTTGTTTTCCGGTTTTCTGATTTATCGCTTTCTTCATTCATGTGGGGGATTGTTAGAATTAAAGATGGATTTGTTACTTAAAATTAATTTTGTTACTTAATATATCTTAAAGGGACCTAGAGTCACTAGTCCAAACTTGGGGTGGAAACATCAAGCCATCCATTTTCACTTCTTAGTGAATGAGAAACCTTTGGTTTGTCCCATATTGGGCAAACCAAGGAGGAAGTTTATCCTTATTACCACAAACGTTCTATATAAGGAAAAAGAACTAGTGGATTGGATATGGACTTAGGAAATGGACTAGTGGGCAAATGCACACATGTGCGGTGCTTCGCACCGAAGCACCGCGGACCGCGGGTTTGCGGAGCTTGCGTGTGCTTTTGCGTGTGCCTTGGCGTGATCCTTAGCGCGACCGTTGGTGCGACCCTTGGCGCGAGCCTTGGCGTGTGCCTGCGAGTGCATACGTGTACCCATCAAAGATCCAACGGTTTTATATTTTAATTCTATACATCAAATATTTGACCGTTTTGTATTTATAAAATTAAATCAGGTTTAATAAACAAAATCTTTTAATTAAATATCTCAAATTAAATATTTGGAATTAAATGAATTTTGACCGTTTGAAAAATCAACAGTCTTCTTCTTCTTTATAAGAAAAACAAAAATCAGATTTTCAATTACCCCAGTCGCAGCCACTGACCTGACGACTTTTCCCCTCTTCCTGTTTTGTATGCGCACTAGTTTATTTTTTATCTTCTTTTACTGTTAAGTTCACAACGTGCCAACGAGTTTTGCTAACTGGGTTGGTATCAGGTGGTTTTATCCTGGATTCGATTTGTCATCTCTAAAGGTATATCAACACTTTTCTAAAGGTGTACCTGATAAATATCGAGTTAAGGGCAGTCTGTTGAATAGGCGACTCCATCTCTGTGTGCGTGTGTGATTGTGTGAAGTGTGCTATCTGTTCTAACCCTTAACTATTTCAAGCTTCTGTTTGGTTTGTTCATTGTTACAGGATTATTCTCCAACAGATAATACCAGGTAGGTTTGGACCATTTGGTGGTGGTTTCCTCGTCGTTTGTTGTTTATCTTTTTTAGCCGTCACCTGTCAATTGGGTAATTGGGTTATGTCGTGAAAAGCCTAATCTACCACTACAAGCAGATATTGGACCTCAAATCGCCTATCAATGTTGCTCTACAACGGGATATTGTTGAATGTAACTCGGAAGATAAGGACATTCTAACAAACATAAGTTGTCCTGGGCAACAACAACCAATTGAACTTGCAAAAATACATGGTCATTTTGAGTGCTACCCAAAACTAATTTGGGGCGGCTAATAAAACAAAATAAGGTTATTATGAAGTAATATCAATACACCCTTTATCCATATATTTTCTTTAATGGCTAATCTGCCCTTGCTTAATTAGTGTTAATTTTTATTAATTAATTAATTAAGTTGGTTATAGTTAGTGTTAGACGATGAATTTGAGTTATAGTTTTAGAATAGAAATAAAGAGTGTGTTAGAGAGGAAGAAAAAGAAGAAGAAGTTTGGGGAAATCAGGTTTTACCTCAAATCAATAACAAACATGGATGAGTATGAGGAAGAAGGTGAGAAACATCATGAAGAACATAATATTGAAGGTTCAAAGATGTTTAGAGATGACGATTTGGGATATTTGTTGGATGATCCAAATTTTGGTGTGGAAGAAAACCTAGACGATGAATCACATCAAATGAAGATAATAATGCATCAAACAATCAGGTATTGTGTTAAGAAGCTCAAAAACCCACTTTGTATGCGTTTGTATGTGATAAGTAACAAAGAAAATTCATCTTTGCATGCATTTAATGTCATGGACGTCCTAGAATCGGTAGATAATGGAGTACCATAAACTACCGATTATACTTCTGTTCCAAAATAATTATATAATCGGTAGTCTCGTGAAGATTACTTACTACCGATTATACAAAATCCCCAAATTGATTTTTTTTTTTTTAATTTCTGTTTGCATAATCGGTAGTTTAGGAATACTTATATCTACCGATTATGTTAGTCGCCCCAAAAATGAATTTCTTCAAACCTACAAATTTAATATTTTGCAAACTTCATAATCGGTAGTATATGGTATATCGTTATCTACCGATTACATTTCAATCGGTAGTTGTTTAAATTAAACCTCCGATTATACTTGTTTTTGTGTATAGAACTTGACTTGATTTCTTTCTATAATCAGTAGTAAAGGAACATAATTAGCTACCGATTGTTGATAATCGGTAGCACGGGGATATTATTATCTATGATTGTTACAAATCGGTGGTAAGTGAACATAATTATCTACCGATTATTATTGTCTAACCCATTGCTATTTTACGTAGATTATTGAATGGGTTAATCCTGTTTCATACGAGGGTCCTGATACTTCCCTACACTATGCAAATAATTTGGTAAGCTACCTACCCACTCTTAACTTGTTCTAAGAATGTATGTTACATGGTTAGGCTTATGATATTTGTTTTTTTATATGCGCATTAAGACATTTGGAAGTAAGGTGGGGGCAAAGGAATGGCTTATCAACAAGGCAAAAGAGAAGATGTGCGTTATAGTTCAGAACAATTGCGTGAAAGTTGATCGATTTGAAATGATTTATAAGAGAGGTGGCGAGCAAAAAATTCACGTGGGAAAGGATCGTAAATACGTAAAGAAGACGGAGAGGATATACCGAGGTAATTCAAAGAAGATTGGATGCCCATTTAAGATTATCTTCCATAAGCCCGACGGTAAGAAAGGTAAAGTATGGAAAATGTTTAAAGTTGCTAATGGTCGTCACAACCACGAATATCCGGAGAGTCTTGTTGGGCACGTAATAGTTGCCAAGTTAAAACCAAAGGAAATGGAGACGGTGAAGTCTATGAGGACCGTAATGAAAGTGAGTGCAATCCTATCTAAGATAAAGGCGGACGACCCCAACAACTTGTCTTCGTTGTCTACAATTTGGTCGGCGCTAGCAACGATCAAAAGGACGGAATGGAATGGTCGAATGGTTATGCAACAATCAGAGTGGTTAGCAGAGAAACACAATTACACGTTGAGAAAAGAAGAAAGGGATGGTAAGGTGATTCGTATTTTCTTGGCACATCCGAAGATGATCCAATTGGCTCAATGCTTTCATCAAATTTTGTTGATAGATGCTACTTACAAGACAAACAGGTACAACATGCCGTTGTTGAACATTGATTGCCATACTTCCGACAAATGCACATTTACGGTGGCTTGGGGTTTAATGGATGCTGAGAACGATGTGAATTTTATTTGGATGTTGCAAACATTAAGGTTGATTTATAATGGCGAGCATTTTCTAAGGGTTATTGTAACGGATAACGATCAAGCCTTGATGAATGCAATAAAGGTAGTGTTTCCGGAAGCCCGGAATTTGCTTTGTACGTGGCACATTCAATACAACATCAAATCCAATTGCAGACATCATATCCAAGCTAAAAAACGAAACAAATGTACCACGAGGTCGAAGGAAGAGGGTGAACGTATTAGTAAACTAACCGTGGAAGAACGAGAAGAAGAAAAAAGGTTGGCCGATGAAAAGTGGGTCGAGGATGGAATAAAGTGGACTTTATTTCTAAAAGCATGGGATAAGATAGTTTAGTCGATGATGGAGGAAGTTTATGAATACAACTTGAATAACTTTGAGGATAAATGGGGCAAGAACTATCACAAACCAGTTAAGTATTGCAAAACACAATGGTTGGGACCGCATAAGGATAAGTTTGTGTTTGCATGGACATATGAATATCATAACTTCAAGAACGAGGAAACAAGCATTGCAGAGGGGTCCCATAGCCGATTAAAGAACATACTAGTCGGTAGTCAAAATGAGGTTATGTCGGTCCAAGAAGCAATCCATGAGTTCACCAATCGTGACCTCACTAAGATTTATGGTTCAATGGAAAAAAGTCGGAATAGATTCCCGTTGGCACATTTAAAACATAAAAATCTTTTAAGGGGTATAGTTTACAAAGTTTCTTGGTGGGCAATAAATTTCATGATAAAAAAATTGGAGTTGTACAGAGATCACGATGATGAGAAACGGTTTGCAACTGCAAGACGATGATAGGTATTGGATTTCCGTTCGTCACATGCTTGGAAGGTATATTGAAGTGATTGACATTAATGACATTCATCCCTTTTGGAAGCAATTAACTTTCACTCCAAGCACCCCCGGCGGTTGATGGTGCGTTGTTCGTGGAGAAGAAAATATTTGAACGAATACTCGAGCGTTACTCTACGTCAAATGGGGCACAAAAGAAAATAATGATGCACTATTTATAGGAAGCCCTTCACCCCTGTCTAAAGGTTGTTCAGGAACCAATGAAAGGAAAGGCGATGGGTAGGTCGAATACCGAAAATTCGAGGTCAATTCAAAGAAAAGAGTTGAAGGAATGGTTATCTAGCCGTCGTGACCTTTCTAGGAATGAACATACTGAATTTGAGTATGAAGATTTGCCGGCTCTAAGGAAAAGGGGTTGTCCAAGGAAGGATCAAGGTGTACCAAGCTCACGACAAGTCAAAGCTAAGGTCTCTACGATTCTTTCCCAACTAAGTCAAACCCAACTTATACACGATGAGTATTTGGAACAACTCCCTCTACTCATTATACCATTTATTTTGTCCACCGACGATGTCGATGGGGATGGCAATTGTGGTTTTCACGTTGCTTCGAAACAAATAGGAGACTTTAGTGAGGCGGTTACCGAGAATATCACCTAATGGCAATATTTAAGAAATAAGATGGCCGCACAATTATTGGAGGATAAGGAATTTTATATTAAAATGATGCGAGAAGAAGATAAACATGTTAGAGAACAAGAGATCAAAGAGTTATATACTCGTGTAAAATGCCGAAATGGATTGGAGACAATCGGATCCAGGTATTTGATGGTAATGCCGATATGTGGGTATCTTTTAGCGGATGTATTGAACTGCGTGGTACATTATTTTTGTTACTTCATTAGGAGTAAGTGTCATATTTACACCCACTGAACGGTGTGTGATGAGTCGGTCAAGGATAGACGAATCATTATGGCATGGATTAATAGCAATTATTTTATCGGTTTAAGTTTAACAGATGATTTTCCATTACCTCCATTGAGTAGGTGGTCGGATTACTTCCCAACTAACCATTTCAAGGAGTGGTTGAAGCAATACGAGTCCAACATGAAGCGTTGGGATTTTTTAACAAGCTCAGGTAAGGACGCAATTGATTTGAACTCAGATGGTGAGTAGTTGATTTTGAATATATATTTTGAACATAAATGTATATGCAAATATTAATGCAATTTTTTGTGATCGTTAACAAAAAAAAATTATTTTTTGCATGCATTTAATGCCATGGACGTATCATAATCGGTAGATAATGGAGTAACATATCTACTGATTCCATTGTAATCGGTAGTCTAAGAAGTTTCTAAACTACCGATTGTGTATGTTGCCCCAAATTGAACATCGAAAAAATTATCAAAATTCCATCATTTTGAACATGCATAATCGGTAGTCTAAGAATTTTTTAATCTACCGATTATGAAAGTTGCCCCAAATTGAAAATCGCAAAAAATTTCAAAATTCCAACATTTTGAACATGCATAATCGGTAGTCTAAATTTTTTTTAAACTACCGATTATGTATGTTGCCCCAAATTGAAAATCAAAAAAATTATCAAACTTCCAACATTTTGAACATGCATAATCGGTAGTCTAAGAATTTTTTAAATTACCGATTATGTATGTTGCCCCAAATTGAAAATCGAAAAAATTATCAAAATTTCATCATTTTGAACATGCATAATCGGTAGTTTAAGAATTTTTTAATCTACCGATTATGAAAGTTGCCCCAAATTGAAAATCGCAAAAGAATTTAAAATTCCAACATTTTGAACATGCATAATCGGTAGTCTAAGAGTTTTTTAAACTACCGATTATAATGTGTTGCCCCAAATTGAAAATCGAAAAAATTATCAAAATTCTAACTTTTTGAACATGCATAATCTGTAGTCTAGGAATTTTTTAAACTACCGATTATGTATGTTGCCCCAAATTGAACATCGAAAAAATTATCAAAATTCCAACATTTTGAACATGCATAATCGGTAGTCTAAGAGTTTTTTAATCTACCGATTATGAAAGTTGTTCCAAATTGAAAATCGCAAAAATTCCAACATTTTGAACATGCGTAATCGGAAGTCTAAGAATTTTTTAAACTACTGATTATAATGTGTTGCCCCAAATTGAAAATTGATTTTTTTTTTTAAATTCCAACATTTTGAACATGCATAATCGGTAGTCTAAGAATTTTTTAAACTACCGATTATAATGTGTTTCCCCAAATTGAAAATCGAAAAAATTATCAAAATTCCACCATTTTGAACATGCATAATCCATTCAAATGTTAGAACATTAAACACCAGTAATGTTAAACACCATAGACAAATCCATAAAGTAAACAAGTTTGTTACAAATCAACTTTCAAAATGATGTTCTTTGTCAAAACAACCACAATCTAATTTCTATATTTTTGGTTTTGGTACGAGGACGACGAGCATCAGCACTAGATGAACCACGAGATCTTTTATTGTGCTTTGCTGCTAGCCTCTTAGGCTTATTCTCTCCAAACTTGTTAGCATAGGCTTCATTATCAATGTTGTCAATGAGGTCTTTATGCTCTCTCATCTGCTCAATTGATAAAGGCACTCCCGCATTTATGCACCCAGATAGCTTCTTGGAGAAAAATACAAACTTTTTTTTTTCTGTTTTTTGACAATAACAATCAAACGATTATTATCTAAAATATTGAGCCATAATATGAAAATCAAAAGGAAATAACATTACGTACCAACCTTTCATAACAACTTGGTTGAGGCCCCGAAAAAATTGTATCTTGGGCTTGCTTAGATCGCCTTTCCCTAAAAAAAAAAGAACAATTATTTCCAAGAAGACATCGTTTAATCACTACATAATCGGTAGTAAATTAAACAAAGTAACTATCGATTGTGCATAATCGGTAGCTCGGGCTCTATATTATCTACCGAATGTGCATAACCGGTAGCATGGGCTCTATATTATCTACCGATTGTGCATATGGACACACTATAATCGGTAGTTACATAAAAAGATTAACTTTATGCCTAAATTTTGGTCGAGGAATATAATCGGTAGTTAATGACTAAATATAACTACCGATTATATAGTATGTTTTGAGGAATCACTAACTTTCATAATCGGGAGTTTAACCCTATACGAAACTACCGATTATGCCTAAATTTTGGTCCAGGAATATAATCGGTAGTTAATGACTAAATATAATTACCGATTATGTAGTATGTTTTGAGGAATCACTAACTTTCATAATTGGGAGTTTAACCCTATACGAAACTACCGATTATGCCTAAATTTTGGTCCAGGAATATAATCGGTAGTTAATGACTAGATATAACTACCGATTATGGTTGATGTTCATGAGAAATGAAGAAAACTAACATAATCGGTAGTTAAATACAAACACGAAACTACCGATTATGACATATAACCTAAAACCCTTGATATTCTATCCTCGATTTCATTCGATTGAAGCAAAATAAACACAAATAATGGTAAACCCTTACCTTATTGGAGCCTTTACATAGTGCTGGAGAGGTTGATTTTCGGAATCAGTTTCTGTATCTAGATTATCATCTTCGTGTTCTTCGTGTTCTTCATATTCATCATTATGTTCTTCAACAATCTCTCTATTTCTTATTCTCTGGCAAAATTCGGCCAGTTAGTATTAGCAGGTTGACGGGTTGTTTGCTTTTTTCGAGCCATCTTTTGATTGTAATTACGACGATGAATTGGTTTACGATTAATCGCATTACGATGAAATGATTTATCCACGATCGGTAGTTTGAAAACAAGAGAAGAAGAAGAGAAAACAGGCTCAATCGGTTGGAATAGAAATGGTAAAGGTTTAGGTTTAGGCTTTTAAACTTTGATTAGTGAAAGAGTTAAATATATTTTTTTGATTACTGAGAGGATATTTAAGTATTTTCACATACCATTAGGTTATCCCATAACCACATCTATTGGATGGGTTTAAAATAGTCGCCCCAAATTAGTTTTGAGTAGCCCTCAAATTGGCCAGGCAAAAATAGTCCAATATCTAAGATATGGATTTATAGTAAAAATGATGAATCACATGAAACTATTTAGGGTATACATAATGTATTATCACTGGGCCTGTTTTCCGTTATTTAGTCAAATTAGGGTTTTTTCTTTGCCTTATATATATACACACGTTGTACCTAGAATGTGTGTGTAATTCAGTATTCTGCTCTATAATAAAACTCTGATTTCTCTGTTGTGGATGTAGCTAACGTAAGAGTTAGTGAACCACGTAAATCTCTGTGTCTCGATCTCTATTATTGTTCTCGTTCGATCTCTCGTTACAACAGTATGTAATGGATCCTTTGACATTATCTTGCAATCTACCACCTATTATCTTGGGTAAAGTCGTCTTCCCGCTACCAGAAGGCCCCATCAAAGCAATGATTTCACCAGGACCTATACTTCCTGTATACCTTTCAATATGTACTTATGATTCTCTCTTTCCATATGCAACTGCGACGCCATCTTTGACATGGACTTTACAGGATTATTCGAATAACTTTGTTTGATTTTCACCTTATACTCAACATCCACAAACTTCACACAAGAACAAGCTCAGAGAAAAATGAGTACATGGTCAAAATGGTTCTACTTTGGACAAGATTGAGTATGACAAAGTAGGATCAATATGTATACCTTGAGATATATTGGTAGAGGGTGGTCGGCAATGCAGTGTGAAGGATCTTCTATAATACCGATCTCTGAATTCCTGTTATTTCTCATATAAGCTGGATGGTGATCATGAATGAACTCAATGTTATGGCCAAAACCATTACTTCCAGCAATTTGCATACTACCCATAGTTGGAGGAGACGATACAACCGACATTTCTTCTACCACCTCCTCTCTCATCATCCTAGTCTTGTCTACTACTAGTCCTCCTCCCCTAGAATCCATGTTTCAAGAATGATGATAAATACTAAATGCTTTAACATAGATATAAAGTTAGGATCCAAGTTTCTCTTTCAATATGCATACTTTCGGCAAATGATTCAACTATAACTGACCAGGAACCTTTGATATCTACACGTTCTTTCTAAATAAGTTCTAATTGTTTATTCATATAAGATTTTTCTTGTTGAACTACAAACTTTTTATTGTAAAGAGAAAATATTTAATCGGGGCTAATGCAGCTTCACTCGCTCTTTGTGACATAGACCATTTTATTGTTGCTCGATCCCCACCATATTTTTTGCAAGTCTTAACATTTTTTGCATCCATTATGTGGGCCACCTAGAGATGAACCAACACCCAAATTCAATACAAAATTACAAATATTCAAACTCTTTGGTTCAAGCCTATTGGGCCATTGGCATCACATAGCTTTTCTTGTTGAACCCTTATTATGTGCTCAGTTGCACTATACCACTACCCCAAATTAAGTTGGGGACTACTTGGATATGTCATCCAAGGTAGTATGATAAAAGGATATACTAGAAGCAAAGAAAAGATTGAGTTACCCTTTGAATTCGGTTGGGTTTAAAAACAGTTGAACCTCAGATTTCTTTTCGGCTAGGTAAAGGAAAAAAAACTAACCAAAAAAAGTTTTGTTAGGTTTTCAGAAGAAAAAGGAAAAAAAAAACTCCCCGTTCGTTTGGGTTTATAAAAAAAATAATAAGAGTTTTTTTTTAAGATTAACTTAATAAAGATTTTTAACTCATAAATTTTTGTATTTCAATAATAATGAACAATCAAATATAATGTGGGAAAAAAAACAAGACAGCAGAAAGTTTTGTTAACGAGGAAACTACAATGTGCAGAAAAACTTTGGGACCTCGTCTAGTTTTGAACACATATTGAATTAAGCCGCAACAACACTAGCCTACTATCAGACTTAGGATTGGATGTGGTTGAGGCAGAATATACCCTCCAAGTTACCTTGTTTCAGTTGAGCCCCTATACCTCTAGCTTACACACTTTATTTCCCTAGCTGATATTCTTTACAGGCCTAAGAGTCGTTCTGCGGTCCTTCGTGGAGACTAGCGCTACCTACCTCCAACATGACGCCTAAATTGATCTGATTTAGACGTTAAGTCTAGGTTAATAGAAACAAGTCTTAGGTCAAAATATTTTTCTAAATAGCCAATTGTTCAATTAGGGTTTGTATTATTCACAACTTATAGAGATACCTATTGATTCCTCTCAAGAACGATCTTAGAAACAAGTTTTGGGTTAAAATATCATAGGGAACTTGTAAGGCTATACGAAGAACACCTTTACAAAGTTTCTGTCAAATGTTGACTCTTAATTGATAGTTCTTGAATGGCCTTATATCAGAAGAAAATGACCTTATAATTGAGAAGAATTACGATGATCAAGACAAGAGTATAGGATCAGAAATCTATCAGAGAAAAGATAGATTTTCCAGTGTTTCAGGAACCCCAAATGAAGTATTTCAAAGTCACAACTAATTATGCTCACAAGGAACATAGGTGTTGGAAGACCACCTCTTACGCAACAAGATCCACATTGGATAAGGGATAAAGGTGTATGTTACAAGATGTCTTATATTTATAGAATGACCAAAGCCAGGTTGCTCAAGGTTAAAGCAATGTATTTCTTGCAACCTAAGTAATCTCAATGCTTCCTAGAATAAGTTTTTACCATAGATACAAAACGAGTATGTTTCCTAATTAAGTTAGAACTTAACTTGCACTGGGGTTCTTTTCTCAGTTTTAAGAATATAAACGATTAAGCGCCAAGTAACTACCTCAAGTAAGTTACTTCCACTAATAATTTGAACTGCTAAAAATAGACAATGTGTACACCTGTTGCAACTACCTAAATCAGGATCAAAACTTGGTTCACAGGTGTGTCCGATTCTTGGAAAGATCGAGTAACTTTTACCACACGGGAAAATGACAAGAATGATAACCGCAATCCTGTAAAAAGTTTGCCTTAAAAACAAGGAAGGAAAGTGTAACAATTGCCAAAACAAGTTATGGACGTTTTACACTTTAGGTTCACGTATCCAAGCAATTAGGTTGCCGAACTCAATTAGAAAAAAATCTCTAGGAAATTTTTTTCTAATTTAAGTTCGCGAACTCAAGAGAACAAAGGCATCATGAGAAAATTCTTCTAGATTAGGTTTGCGAACTCAGGTGAAAAAAAGCCATCAAGAGAATTTTATTTTTTTAAAGTTCGCGAACTCAAGTGAGCAAAAGTCATCAGTAGAAAAATATGTTTGATAGGTTTGCCAACCTAGACTCTTATTGACTCACATATGTTTTTTCTATTGATCCTTAATTTCGAATTTCAATAAGCAAGAGCTTGAATTCGAAACTTCACTATACTTAGAAAATGCTTGTTAGTCCGTGATGAGTTCCTTCTTTGTATTTCATTAATTACTAAAGCCTTCGACTTTGGTTCGACAGATAGATAGGTAGAAGGGAAAAAATCCATAAAGAAAATAAGATTGTCCATTAATAACCTTGATGAAATTCTTTAAATGATTTCTTCGTGTGATCTTCAGTCTTCAGTCTTCAAAGGTAAATTGAGTGAATTGTGTGACTCTACTACCTACCTAAACTAGTATGAAACTGACTTTAGTAGAGTGAATCAAAAAGAATTTTGGCATCTAAATTTGACAACAGACTTGACATATCAACGATGTAAATTCAACCGATCAGATCTCTAACAATTGGAGTCGTCCTCCCTTTTCTCGAAAAATTTTCTTTCAAAGAAGGAAAAGATAGTTACCTCTTTGGAGATGATGCGTGTCGTAGGTGCAACAAATTACTTTAGATATTTTCCACTAATACTAACAAGTAATATATCGGTAGTAAGGATCATTCCCATGAGGAGTTGTGTAAATTGTTATTTGTTTTCAACTTCTTATGTATCCAAAAAAAGGGTTGACGTAAATTAAACTAAAGTAAAATAAAAATAAAGTGAATAAAGATTATCATAAGGAAGAAAATACTGGTTAGAGGTTTCATCTTCCATCACCAAACATGCTCGTTAATCGATTCGAGTTAACGATCAACCCTTTTCATATCAATAACCATAAAGCATCATATCGCAGGCTAACTCTGGCAAAACTCATTGTATCATCAAAGGCGCAAGAGATACTCTTAAGTCCTTCACAATGAATTACTTAGCGCAAGATCTACTCAAGTTTAACCCAATGAAAGCAAATGTCTTCATGACTTGAGGTTTTTTTAAGAAATCCGGCGCAAATGCCGAACTGATTTTACCTAGGTTAAGCTTTTACACATAATTGCATGGCAACATCTCGTCGTTAACAACTATGTTGTGCTACTTGTGATTAGAGTTCTTCGATAATTCTGGATCTCAAACCCTAGTCTAAATTTAGATATGAATACATGATCATTCAATTTACAACTTAAACGAGCAAGTATTGAATCATACATGGCGATATTAACAGTAGAACATCCAGATTTATTTACATGTCTAGGACTTAGGATTACATCCTCAACCAATAAAAGAAAGTTATCTACTCATGGTCTTATCAAAACCATAGAAAATATACAAGAGAATGGGAGAAGAAGAAGAAGGTGTCACGGTTCTTCCCCTAATGGGGAAAACCCTAATTCTCTCCAAACTCCTTTGATTCTTGAGTTGTAGATGATATGATGTGTATGATATGATCTAAGAATTCTTATTATATAGGAAACCAAGTATACCAGTGCCCGTGCTCAAATCTCGATCACACTAGGTTTTGGAAACTCATTGGAACTCGAAAAATAACATAAAAACCCATCAAAAATACCTACCTCATGTATCTTCCTTGGCCACCTGACCCTCCGAGATTTCAGTTTTTCTCGGACACCTGACCCTCTGAGGAAATTCAAAGTTTCTGAATTTTCCCTCGGTCACCTATACATCCGAGGCACATGTGCTTCCTCAATCACCATTATGTCGAGAATATTCCGAACTTGTTATGAGAAAAACTTCTTCATACGACGTCGGAATGACCTCATTCTTTCATTGTTTGTTTTGTATCTTCGTTCAATACAAGATGATAAGAACAAATCTTGGATTTGAAAGAGTTTCACTTGGTGTTTGATCCTTTTTTCACTTGTATTACTTTACTTCATTGCTCATGCTAGCATCTTGTAGTTCCTTTTTGGATGATTCACCTAATAAAAGATATAACTGGAAAACAAGTATAATACAAGGTAATATATAAGAATTATAGAAAATATAAACATGGATTTGATACTAAGAATATGTAATTTATGCATTTATCAAATTCCCCCACACTTACCTTTTGCTAGTCCTCGAGAAAACTACCTACCTAAACTAACCTAACTCGCAATCAGAGGAATCACGGTTGCACTTAACATGTGTAACAAGCCTTTAAGCCCATATATGTCTCTAGAGGAAGAGTTATAGTCCCGTGAAGGTTTACAATGGGTACACCCATAAAACCTTTACTCCAACTTCTAAGTATTCCAAAGTCACAAGCATCCGAAGAGCTATGAGGACGTAAAGTTTCTACACACTAATAATAAGAATTTAGAAATACAAAATAACTTTATTCTTACGCTTAATTATTGAGATATGAGATTTTAATGTGTTAAACCAACATCATATGAAAGAATGCATCCTCGAGGGAAATTGAATAAGCATTTCTCCTCGACTTCTGCCTCACCGATCGGTCACTCATATATAAGTCGATAGAAATGGGTCTCACATGGTGTGTGTGTGTGTGTGTGTGTGTGTGTGTGTGTGTGTGTGTGTGTG
>JAJJMC010032463.1:15907-76010 GCA_023531435.1 Papaver californicum | reverse complement strand
GTATTTAACCGAGAACCACATCTATGTTTTCTTAATCGCCACCTCCTACTCATGTTGATTTAACTCTTTCCACCCATTTGCTTTGCTATTGTCCAGAAAAAGATAATAACTGCAGATTCAACCATGTTTTATATACAATCGGATTTTACGTCTAACATCCTATAAAAAAGCAAAAACAATAATATTAATATAAAATTAAATATCAAAAAATATAAATTAGACGGTAAAAACGTATAAATTAAGTGTTTATCAATTCTATCCGTGGTTTGTGCAGATGAAACACTTTAAAAGAAAAATATATATTGAAGGTTTGTTGCCTCACTCTTATTTTTTAACGGGTAGTCTCCACTAATTATTGATTAACTCTCTAATACTACATTCAATTTTTACCTAATTCGCCACTGACATGGTTAGGTACATCATGGTTACCCTCTCAAGTATTAATAAACTTGAATGTAAGTTCTCTTGAACTTCTAAGTTCAGTTATTAGGTAAGAACTCCGTATGTAAACTTAGCTAAAAGTATACTACGTGACTATAAAATCTCTAAAAATTGGAGGTTCAAGCAAAAATATACAAAAGTTCGAAAAAAAATTACCTACAAAAGCAAGAACTAACTAAAATCTAGAAAATCTATATGCTAAATACTCCCCCACACTTAAACTTCACATTGTCCTCAGTGTTCAAAACCAAAATTTCTGAATTCTGACACAATATCATTTTAACCCTGAAAATTGTACATATTTGTAAGGAATTTGGCAAAACTTCCTTGACAAAAAATTTTCCCCTATATCTTTTGTAAAACGTGTCAAATGGGTCAAGTATTACGATAAACGGTCTGACATTTATGGCCTCTGGACTGACTGATATGCAATCTGAAAAATTTCTGCAAAAATCCGGAACTTAACTTACTATGCCAATCGGTCCAACCTAACATACTCCAAATTCAGATTTTCTTTTTACAAAAGAAGCTCGATTCCTTTCCCTTAAAAAGTTGGGGTCAACCGCTTAAGTCGGACTCCGAACGAAGTCTCTAGATATGTTTCATCAAACAGTGTCACAATCAGAATTTTTATGAAGATTTTTTTTTTACAAACTATAAAAAAGAAAAATTGTATAGGACTCTATGAAATTAAAAATGGGAATGCAAATATGATATGCAAACTATAAAAAATAAAAATAAATAAAAGAGATGGAAATACAAAATTAATGGGTTGCCTTCTATTCAGCACTTGGTTTAACGTCCTCATCTTGATCCCTTAGTTATCGTCCTTACACCAATAATATGAAAACCTGAGGATTTGCCCAAATAATAATCTTCAATTTTAATAACAGCTTTACACAAATGTTAGTATATGATTGTACCAGTGAAACCATTATCAGATGAAAGTTACCCCCACACTTAGTTCTTTCTATACTTGGATGTGTATATAGAACATAGAATTCAGGAACTTCTATAGGTTTCTCATAGGTAACCTGCACATGGTTAGAATCAAGCATCTCTAATGGTGGATACTTTGAAGCACAATAATCCGTTAAATTTTTGAAGCACACAACTCCAATCCTAAGTGAGGTATTTTCTTAAAGGTTGGATTAAGTCATCTTTAAGAAATTACTTCGATTAGGGGAGAAAGATCATAAGAATTAGAATTATGCAAAGGATTATACAAACCTTCACTATCTATTGTATTTAATTATTTACATCATGTGTATCGCAGTCCTCTATCAAACTTTTTAACCAATCTTTATTATTCTCTGCCTCAACCAAAATCTCGGAATCAATGTTATCATTATAATGCTTGGCAAGCTCAATTAGGTCTTCCATGATATTAATCAACTCGGTTTCATTATCAACCTCGTAAGTTTACCATATCAACCTCGATATATAGAAACAAATCAAAAAGAAAAGATAAAGTAATTTATTTTGCTGGAAGATAAAAACAAAAGTCAATAAAAAAATTAGCGTTTTACACATCTATAAAAATAATAATTAAAGTTACACACAATCATTTGTAAAAATATGTTTACCCACAATCTTAAGTATCATTATAATTTTAATTAAAAGTAAGGGTATATATGTTTTTCCAACTAAACAACATTCCAGTTTTGCCCTCCTGTGAATATTTATCCACATGTAATTTTATTTTATTTCAAGACTTTTTTTTTCTCAATGGGTTCTTTTTATTATGTTTAAGTACATTGTTTTTTTAACACATGAGACATATTTTCATAATTAAGTTAATATGAATAAACAACGTAAATGCATTAATATATTGTGAATGCATTTCAACATTTTTCATGATTAGTTTATCTAAAATAAATAAAAAATAATAGTTAATAAAAAATATAACAATTTTGGGGGCCCTTGTTTTAGAGGGTCTTTAGGCGGCCGCCTAGGTGCCTACGCCCTTGGTACGGGTCTGTGTTTAAATCTCAAGTTTATGAATGTTATGATCTTTGAAATTTTGATGTTTAGATCTATTATGAGATTATGATTATTCTATTTCTCTTTGATATATTTGTATGCCTCTTTATCATCATTATATTGGATGAGCGTAGAGATCTTGTGAATTATGTATGGTGATAAAAAATCTGAGGCGGTTTGCTATATTTTTATTTATGCATCTTCGTTTGATTTGCATATCGTTTTATGTTTAATTGTAATTTTTATTCTCAGCCAATGTTGTTTCTTGTTAACGAGAGTTATTTCTAATTAATGGCAGGTGTTTCTAAATATTTTTATTATTTACATGACTATCTAGATTTATCTTTCTTATTAGATTGAGTATTGTTTCTAGATTTATCTTTCTCATTAGATTGAGTATCATCTCTATTTCTTTTCTTTCTTTTTTTAATTTCTTACTGTTAATGTTCTAGTAGTTTCTATTTAAGGTTTTTTCCATTTATTAATTTCTAATATAATGTTGGTTTGATTGTTTGATTCCCAGAATCATCATGGATCATAACATGGATGATGCTGGAAACATCGTATGCATAGACACAAAGGACAATATTATCTTTTTTTCATTGGTAAGATACTGATATATTTTGTTTCACCTTATTTTCAGGATCAGATGTTTCTGGTAGAGATGGTGGATAAGGTTGTTCCTCTCAGGTAGAGTCCCAGTTGGAGGATGGGATTTAGATGGTAAAAGTTCAACTTTTATTAAGAGTTACTGAAACATTTAGTTAGGTTTAGTTATACGTTTTGATATTCAGGATGTTATAATTCTGTTATACTTCGTAAAAGGGGAAGATCTGTCTTAAATATCCTCTCATTTTACTGAAACATTTAGTTACAAGTTTGTCAGTATACTTTTTTTGTAACAAAAGTTATAAATTATCACAAAAAAAAGATTATAGGTCAATTTTTTAATATCTTCACAATAGAATTAAATGGTGAAGAAAATAAATTAATATAAAAAAAATCAATGATTAAACATTATGTTGTCTCTAAATGTAGTCACTAAAAAATTCTGAGTGACAAAACTCGATTCCTGTCACAGAAAACCTAACAACAGTGACAACTATTTTCTTGTCATAATAAGTAAGTTTTGGCAATGAAATCTTCTTCGCTATAAAAAATATTATCAGTAAAGCCATATTTTCTTATAGTGTATAGATAAAATCCTCTCAATGTGATACATATATAATAGTGTATCTTATTTTATAAATTATACAAACTATAAAGTAATTCACAGACATCATTGATCGCTAAAGCTTTAAGCTACGGAAACGGATATCTTCAGTGTATCATCTATACGGAAACAGATATCTTAAGTGTACCATTTGTTCTGATGACTGAAATTGAAGCGGAGACGAGTGAGCACGTCATCCCCAAAAGGTGGTGGAAATAGATGATTTGCAGTTCTAAAGAGCAGTAATTGAACAGTCATACATACATAACATACATATGAGTAATTCCCCCAGATACCTCGGTTTATAATATTGCACATATCGTGCTACTTATAATATTACAAATCTCGTGTTGCTCAAAAATAAAATATAATATAAAATAAAGAATAATACTAACTTCGTCCTAGTTTATTAGTTGTTATATTAGGGTATAACACAAATATTAAGAAAATGGTTAGAGAAATATTTTTTTCCTCAAAAGAGCTTAGACTAGTATTGATGTTCCTAGTTTTTAGAGAGGAGTATTTAAGAGAGTTGTCTATAAAGTTGGACATACACATTTATCTAATTAGGTATTGATTCCAAGTTAGGGATATACTATGAAAGAAAATGGAAAATATAAACTATAGCAACTAAACTTGGACAAAAAAAATATCCTAATATAGCAACTAAACTAGGAAGGAGGGAGTAATATTTACATTTACCATGTTATTTATAATATGCACTTCACGCGCAACTCAACTTTGAAATGAGCTACGGAGAGACCACAGACACTTCCCGCAGGGAAACCACACAAACATACATTAAGTTATTCACCCAACAATCAACAAGCATCAAAATGGATAGCATGGAATTTAAGAAGTAAAATGTTACCCAACTTCACCATACTCAATAGAAAAGATGACGCTAGAATAAATCTAACCATAATAATAGCATCGTCCATATAAAGTTCTCATACAAACCATGATTCTAGAAACTACTATCAAGATCAGACATTTGGACAATCAAGCATAGTATGCACTGATGTAATTTTAGAAGTGGTAAATAAAGATTCGATTCTCGAACTTGTGAAGGTGATGATTTTAGAAAATAATGATTTAAACTAACTCTAGAAAATTCCAGGAGTAAGAAAAAGACTAAATAACCTAAAGATGATTTTTGAATAATTTTAAAAATACCAGGAATCAGGAATCAGGTAATTCTAACAACCTATGTGATTAATCAGATAATTCTTTTTAAATTAATTGAAGCCCAAATAATTGCCAAAATTGGTTTTGTTATGCTAACAAACAGAGGTAAATCACAAGCATGGACTATCAAAATTAATTAACTAAGCATAATCCATCAAGCAAAAGCACAACTGTTGAAAGAAAACCGTTTTTACTATTCAAAACTATGCAATTTTAATGATAAAAGAATTATAAATAATTATTAGAAAATAATTAAATCACATAAAATTGAGAAAATTACCTTATCCATCATCCCAGTAAATAGACTTAGCTCATGGTGAAGAAAACTTGCTCAAAAGTTGATTTCATTGCTCAAAATATTGATTACAAGGGTGAATAACGCTGTAACAGCTGATTTGATACGCTTATAAGCGTTACAGGAGAGGGTTCAGCTGTTACAGAACAGTTTAAGCAACAAATGGTTTGAAGCAATAGATGACAGGAAAATTCAAATCAGCAACACATATAAATGTTACTGAGTCTTCTTCTCCGGCAGTGATGGATGAAGAACACGCCGGCCGGTGCAGCAGCAGCTCGTCGGCGGTGACGGAATATTGACCGGAAATCTCTAAACTCTTCTCTAAGCTTTTGTGTTCGATTCTCTTGGCTTCTCTTGGTATTTATAGATAGTAGAAACCCTAGAGAGAGTTCTAAACCTAATAGAACTCTCTAAAACAGCCCATAAATCCCATTCCTAACCGAAATCGAATTCCGGCCATGTTCATGATTTTTCAACTGATTTCACGGGATCTTTTTGCTGTTTCTCGATTGTTCTAACTTGTGTGGGTTATCTACTATCATTTGGAACAATCTGGAAGCAAAAGAAACCAAATTTCACGTTGGATTTGTGCTGTCAGTAAAAACCGTCGAGTCCGATGAGTCGACCCGTGACTCGGCCCGATCCAGCTCGCTGGGCTGACCCGCTGGGTTGACCCGATGGGTTGACCCGATCCAGGGGTGCCCCAATCCAAAGTGTGGGTGCCTTGATCCATTTTCCCGGGTGCTTTGAACACTTTTTGAGCCAATTTTTCCACAAATCTTTATTCTTCTAATGTACCTACAAAAGCAATAAAACACGTAATAGACACAAAATCGAATACTAACTCACTAGAAATTAAGGTGCAAATTAGACACTAAAATGTGTCTATCATGCACACGAATGGATTCTCATAAAAAATGTAAAAGATAATATTGGGAGTGCAACCCCATATTCTTAATATTGGAGTCCAACTCCTACTCGGCATAAACTAGATAAAACATTTTGGGGAATCCAAACAACGCATACCACACAACATACCCATCCAATTACACACAAGAATGCTCACAGGTAGTAAAGACACATCATACTCGCACATAAAAAAGAACTTAATGATTACAAGAAGGTTACAAGAGTTCTCACATCTTTGATGACAAGTCATGCCTACCTCGTATCCCTTAATCCATTGGTTCATCCATTAAATCAATCGTTGTTAATACTAACTAATTGTTAATCACTCAAGCACTCTAAGAATCTATCCAATAGGCTCGCATAATATCATACAAGTTCATAATTATTGGTAATGTGAAATACTTATTACTACTAATTATATTAATGGTTTTATAACCTTTTATTCACTAATTATGGTATAAATCATAATCTACTTATCCAAATTGGATAAATTGGGTATCATTGGAAAGGCCTCATAAAATTTTACAAATTTAAAAAAACTGGCCCAAAGCCCAAGTTTAAATCCCATGGGCCTAACCTGGCTCGACCCATCAAACCGACACGTTTACCAATCGATTGACATGTTTACCCATTTGCGTCAATTCGTGACCCGATTCTGACCCGACACATCTGACTCGGTCATCTTCTCCACCAACACTTAGCCAAAATAATCCAGTTTTCATATTCAATACAACTTGAAATCAGCACAAGGATTTAACTTTAAAGGTCTCTAAATCACTCAAATATGATTCAAAAGCGACATATGATGGCTCTCAAGAAAGATGGGACCTTCCTCTATAATGTTTTACGCCGGATCTAATTCAATATCCAACATACCTTAAATTTTCCATGAACATGTTCACTCACTACAGTTTCCAGATTTTCCATATTTGAGCGCAGTTACCAAAATGACCATAACTCATTCAAATTCTAACTCAAATTAAGCAAACTAAAGTTTCATAAAAAGATGAAAGACTCATATACAAGTCTAATGCTTCACCCAACGACTAATTCTCATTATAAGTTATCTAAAAATGTCCTGGAAAGTACATCAGTTATACATAAAATCATGATTATTCTCAAGTATAAATATATGATAATGCTAATCTATTTATAAAGCTAATCACTACCCAATTCATATCTATCTAATCTGAACTAAATACAAGGATTGTTGATTAAATGATAACTCCATGATCACCAATATCATCTTGTCATCATCAACCACTTTGCCACATATCATCCTTCATTATCTTTTCATCATAAGATATTAAGATATTTCTTCCCATTCTAGATTTTTTGTTTTCCCTCTCTCACTATAAATACAAATAATACTCCTTCATAAGCTCATTAATTCCTTTATTTTTCTACTAACGGATATACTTTCTCCAATCTTTCAAAAACATGATGTTACTTCCATCTTACTCTTCTTCTCCTAAAACTCGAAACTCTTTACTACTTCTCTTTATTTCTCTTTATCTTTTTCTCCTCTTTAACTTCTTATGTTTCCTTCAAATTATCTCTTATCTACTACTTGCAATGACTCATCTCTCTATTTTTCTATAAAACCAACACCACCATCCTACTAAAGAAGAAGATAACTCTTTATTTTAAAAACGTTTACTTTATTAGATATTACTAGATTTGTGTCCTTCCTACGCACTAGGCATAGTTGTTCATACTCTTTTAAATGTGTTACTTTACAATTGAGAGTTGTGCGTATCTTTGACCAAGCTCTTATAATTTTATTATGAGGAATTCCACCATTTTTTCACGCTTCTGTATCCGTCTTTGAGTATCACCATAATATGAAGCTAACTTCACCGGCTATATCTCTTTGGCAAGTGATGGAGTCAGAGTTTCGACAGAGATTGTTTCACGATTAATATCAGCCCGTGCAAATAAAAAGCACATTTAATATAAAACAAATAATGATGATAAAAATTGATAGTTGCACGTACCTTTTTGTTATACCCTCCAGACAATCCATTTTCTTCTTAACAAAATGTTGATGAAAATTGATAGTTATCCTATATTGTAGCACAATATATAACAACGACTATTAGTCCGTCATTTTCCCAAGCTCCCGTATCCGTATTTGAGTATCACCACAATGCAAATATAGTTTTTCGGCAAGAGATTGAGTCATCTGGCAGAGATTTTTTCAAGATTAATATCAGCTCGTGCAAATAACAAATACACATAAAGATGAAACAAATAATGGCGATACAAATTGATAGTTGCCCATACTTTTTTGTTATATCCTCCATACCCTCCAATCAAGCCATTTTTCTTCCTAATAAAATGTTGATAAAAATTGATAGATGTCGTATATTGTAGCACACATAACAATGACATTAACATAATTCCACCATTTTCCTAAGATTTTATGTCTGTCTTTGAGTATCACCACAATATGAAGTTAACTTCACTAATATAGTTCTTCGGCAAAAGATAGAGTCGTCCGGCAGAAAAGTGAAATATAAGTAATATTTTTTACTTTTCACAAAAGGGATAATTTTAGAAATTTCTTATATAAGGGATCGACATTAGTCGATTATAATAAGCTTAATTAATAGTAAGCATTAGGTAATGTCAACCCAATATAGTCTACTACTATATGTTCTTAACATACTTGTATTTTCAGTTCTGGAGATCACGGAAACACATAAAATTCTTGGACTTATCATATTTGGAGACTCCACGTTTAATGCAGGCAACTATTAAAGATGATTAAAAGTAGTTAGATTTAATATAAAATTCCTGGTATAAAATATAAAAATTAATCATAGTCGTTTATTAAAGATGATTAAACGTAGATCGTCGATCTAAGGTGTTGTCCACCTACTGTAGGTGACGCTAATCCAATACAATTAAGTATGGGGTATAAAGTGTAATAATTTGTAAATATAACAGTCAATGCAAAAGTGGTTTCCTTTACCAAGAATATTTGCACCAATCATATTTTGCCAAGTGTCCTCACCAAAATTGCCGCATCACAACAGGCCTATATCGGCCAATAGGAAGCGAGGGTTCTTTTACCGTTCAACATGGAAGATTTGTTTGTCTAGGATTTTGACTGTTTAGATATGAAATATAATCACACCATAGTTACACTCCATGCTATTGGGTTGATTTTAACATAAAATGGGCCTGCTAAAACATGTAGGGTTTTAGTCTCACAGGGTTTATACCTTGTGAAATCTACTGTCAGACCCATTTTTTCCAGTTTTTTCACCCGTAAACCCACGTTCAAAAAACTTCACCGTCGCACCCATTTCCTCGGTGAATATTCCTTACAAACCCATATTTTCCAAAATTTTGTTTTCGTTTCCATTCCTTCTTCGTCTCTTTGTTTTTTGTTCTTCTCTTTCTGGGTTCATAGTTTCTATGAGTTTGGAAATAAAGATTAGCTTCTTTTTTTTAATTCGAATCATAGAACTTAGGATGGATCGACAACTAGCTTCTAATCAAAGATTCATAGAAGATTTAAGGTACGTAATCATCTCTTTCTTCATACTTTATTATATTAGATTTTGCAAGTTGATCATCTGGATTTGTATTGTATGATGCTGATCAACTTGGTAAAGTATCTAATGAACCATATGTATGTGTTTCTTTTCTGAATTTTATATGTTTTTAGTTTGTTATTTGTTAATTAGAGTTGTGATGTGTTTTCAATTGGGATGGTGATTATGTTTCAGGTTCAAAATTTTTGATGTTTATGTGGTTCATTTAGAAGCTTGGAGGAGTGAGACATTAGTAAGACAAAGAGATTTCTAAAGCGAAACTTTTCAATTCTTTTGGTATCGCAGATTTGCAGATAGTGCCGGTAGCAGCATACATAGAGGCATAATATGTTGATATTATGGTGGTTTTGTATTCATATGGAGAAAGTTAGAAATCTTGACTCTATATTCTCTTTTGATACTCTACGTCCCTTGTTTGTTTAAAGTGTTCTTTGTTCTATTTTTATGGATGAATACTACGAGAACATGATCAAGGAAAACAAGTAAAATGACTAAACTTCTACTATTTTATGTTACAAGTAGGCTTCTTATTTTGGTTCCCGAACCTGTTCTAATTTTGTGTTATAATTGAACATAAGTAATCGTGTCAATTCAGTTTTTTAAGAGCAGTAATATAGTTCAGTTCATGAATAATCACCGATTTGGTTTTTCTATTTATTATTTTTTGTTGCAAACATTCCATGATTAATGCTTATATGTATATATCTTGTCAACATGGGTATATTTTTAGAAATGGTCTTTGAGTTGACAAAAATGAATTGTTAACCTTGTCAACTACTCATTTATATCTTTCAGTTAACAAAAATGAATGGTTTATGTATGTGCTTGATTATTCTTCTTTATTTTTTTTAGCACTGTTATCAACCAAAAAATGGTTGCATAATCAATTACGCAGCTATCAAAATGTCTGCATAACCTGTTATGCAGTCGAGAAAATAGCTGCATAATCTGTTATGTAGCTACAAAAAGGTTGCATAATCTGTTATGCAGTCGAGAAAATTGCAGCATATTGCATTATGCATCCATTTTGATTTTAACACTGTTATAAACCAAAAAATGGTTGCATAATTTGTTATGCAGCTACAAAAATGACCTATGCAGTCGAGAAAATGGCTGCATAATCTGTTATGCAGCTACAAAAAGGTTGCATAATCTGTTATGCATCGAGAAAATGGCAGCATATTGCATTATGCATCCATTTTGTTTTTAGTACTATTATCAACCAAAAAATGGCTTCATATTCTGTTATACATGCAGCTGCAAAAATGACTGCATAACATTGTATTTATGCATCTTTTTTTGTTGTTAGAATGTTATTTTCGTGGCATATATACCGTTTTAATCAGTGGTTGCATAACCAAATTAGTGGATGCATGAATCAAAATATGGTTGCACAATGTGTGATGCATCATTCGTGGTGATTGCGTAATCCGTTATGTATCCTTTTTTTTGTTGAAATGATTTTTTAGGCATACATCGTTTTAGTGGTTGCAAAGGCAAATTAATGGATGCATAAACCAAAATATAGTTACATAATGTGTTTTGGTGGTTGCATAATGTGTTATGCATTTTTTGTGGTGGCTGCATAATGACGATGATCCAATTTTCAAATTTTGTGCCTAAAAGGACAAATACCTCCGGGTTTTTCGTAAAAATTCTAAATTTGATATTGTTGTTTGTACTCCTTATGTAAATCTCTTTAAAAGCTTTCCAACGAGATAAAATTTATAAAATTCCAAGGCACGTATTTTTAGATATGTTATATTCTAGTTTGGTTACCAATTATACCCCTGAAAAAATATGATGCATGACGAGTTATTCAGATATTTTTCATATTTCAAATAATTATGGGTGTCACAGAAACTGAAAAATATTTTAGACTTGACAGTAAGAATAATATTTTTTTTGGGCCTGAGCCTGAAATCCCCTTATATCTTTGGTCGAATTTGAAGTCAAGACTGTTTGACTAGTGGTCAAACAATGCGTAACAAGTTTTCCAACCTTCTTATCTTCCACATCTGGTATCCAACTGACGTGTTCAAATAGTCCATTTCTTACATTTTTCTGGTATCTATCGATACTATTAGCATATCCAAATTATTATTTTATCAATTAATATATTTAATGCTTAATTTAATTAATTAAGTCATTATACTACGTGATCGTCACTTGACCAAATCAATGTCGTTGACTTTTTTACGAGTCTTTCCAGTAATGCCAAACAGTATATAAAATTTAAAATAAATAATTTCTCTGAATCCTAAAAAATTTTACTGAGTTACCAAACATAAAAGAAATTTACATAAATTTCGGAATTTGAAATCTCATGACATTATAAATTTCTCAGAATTGTAAAAAAAATTCTCCAACCAAACACATCATAAAACAAACAAACAACGATCATATGGATTACAGGCATAACTCAATTTTGTTGATGATGTAACTTGCACAAAAAGAGTGTCTACAAAATCGTTCGGTCAATAGAATTTGGTTCCCTAATAAAATACATCTGCGGGGATAGCTCAGATGGAAAAGCTTTAGATTGAAGATCTGAAAGTCGCGTGTAGGATCCACTCTCACCACATCAAATTCCACCTTTTTTTTTTCAGAATTAATTACTGTTTTGGGAGATACAAACTAACGATCCGAGTTCGATCCACGCTCACTGCATCAAATTCCGCATTCTTTTTAAGAGCTGTTTTGGGAGAGACGAACTAATGATCCAGCATCGTCAATACCGCCAATAATTTACAATCCAACGATTTTTAATAATTATAAGTACGTTAATTAGATTTTGGGATATACGATTTATCATTTATGGTACCCAAATGCAATCAAGAGGAAGAGATCCCTTCTTCCCCTGACTTGGTTTAGGGCACATACTCCCACTTTATTAACTAGCAATTAATTCTGATGTATTTAATTGGCCCTAAATCTAAAGCCATCGGGTAAGAGTTTCGTATATATTTTGACAAATTTCAATGATTTGGGATTAAAACCCCGTAACCAACTTCCTAACAGTAGGATAATTTTGTGCGGGGATTAAAACCCCGTAACCAATTTCCTAACAGTAGGGTAGTTAGTTGACAGAATATCAAAATTTTGTACCTTGCGCACAGAATGAGACATACTACCAAACTGTTGGTGGAGGGAATCTTATCAAGTTTCAATATTGATTAGCGACATTTGACCTTCTGATCATACCCTCTCTTTTTTGTTTGTTGCTTACTAAATCTTAGAGCTAAAACTATCCTACAGCTAACACTGCGTGAGCTTACATTCTGCCCGTCAAATAATCTCCCCGTCAATAATTGTGGGATAGAAGAGCAAATGTACCGTCGTCTCAACTCTCAACCTCCCTCGTCAATCAATGAACTCACCAATATAAGATGGGGTTATTATTGGACCACTGGCGGGACATCGTACTCAACCACATGTATAAGGCAAGCAGAGTGTGATACTGCTTACTTGAAAAGAAAAAAGAAAAAAAGATGGTGTATCCCACCACAACAACTAATACATAAGGTGGGTGCATTGGAGTTTCAGTTTAGCACAAAAACAGTTAGAAACGGGGTTCGGGTCCAATGAAAACAGAAAAGAAAAAATAAACGTGAAGTAGTTAAACAAATCCCGGATCTAGTTACCAAAATATTATTATAGAATCTGTAACTACCACAATACAAGGTCTTTGTTTGTTTTCTATTCAACTTGGGTTTTGTTATTATTAAGGTTTTTAGTTTGAATCCAATCACATAAACAACAAACCTTGCCTGATAGCATTTTATTTCTCTTAAAATACTTTTTTTACATATTTTTCTCCAAGTATTTTAGATTTTTGGGGTACGTAAATTATTTACAAACAAACAAAAAAAGGTTTAATATGTATTTAATGAAGTAATGCTTTCGTTCTCTGAAAATGGGGAGATTCTTAGATTATTTCTTGGGTAAAGATGGAACTAGAAGGTTTATCATCAAGAGGAAGGATAGTGATGCTGGTGAAGCCGGTAATCTCATCTCCATTCCTGCATTACATTTTTTCCATGCTTTTGTTACCTATCAGATTTACATGTTCATGAGATCCTTCTGTTTCTGTTTCATAATATCATGCGGAAAAAACTGCTGATTAATCTTTTGATTTCTGTTTTTGGATTTATGATAACATCCTTCTAATTAGTTTCATTGATTGATTGCTATCTAAGATTTAGTTGTCCTTAATGAGTTTAAGAAGATAATGTAGACTGGATTACCACTATGTTTAGGTTTTTATCTAGTACTATACTTTAGCTTCGTTTGGAATATTGTTGTTGGTAACTTGATTATTCACCAATGGTTAGTTATTTTTCTTTCATCTTCAAAGAAAAGTTGTCTTTTGAGTTTATTTGGTTTAACCCCGCTTAAATTATTAGGCCGGGCATTGGAGGAACTACGGTCTTCCCTTTTCAATGATTTACGAACTTCGGAAGGAGCTAAGCGTCAACAGCAGCGGTTATGTGGACCTTCCGTGGCGCTGACCTTTAATTTTGTGGTTTCCGTCGCAATAATCATGGCAAACAAATTGGTTTGTATTTACTGCCACATTATACATGAGTGGATAATGTCTTTTTTATAGCTAATGAATTGTGTTCAACAGGTGATGGGGAAGGTTGGTTTTAATTATCCAATATTCCTTACATTAATACATTACACCTCTGCGTGGTTTCTTCTTGCTATCTTCAAGGCAATGTCATTGTTACCAGTTTCCCCTCCTTCAAAATCTACGCCTTTTTCTTCACTCTTTGCTCTGGGTGCAGTTATGTCTTTCTCTACAGGCCTTGCTAATATCAGTTTAAAACATAACAGGTAAGATAAATACATACGCCTTTCTTCTAATAATAATTTCCTAGTTCATATTTGACTTGCAATGTGACATTCCTCTACCTCACGTGTCAAAATTCTGTCTGCGCTTTACTTTTCAGCGTCGGATTTTATCAGATGGCAAAAATTGCTGTCACGCCAACAATTGTTCTAGCAGAGTTCATTCTCTTCACTAAGAAAGTTTCTTTTAATAAGGTGTGTATATCAACATTTCCACTATTTCTTTTGATTAGGAGAAGCATGCATAGCTGATAGCTTCCTTGGTCTAATCACCATGTTGTACGGTGTTGCATCCAGAAATTTCAGTGGAAGAAGTAAGGGTGTGAATTATGGTTATTAATAAGTCAGTTTTGCTATTATCACTAATGGAAGTTATAAGAATTACTGATTTAACTCTCATATCGAAATGGTAGGTTCTTTCTCTTGCTGTTGTCTCAATAGGTGTGGCAGTTGCAACTGTAACAGACCTCGAATTCAACTTTTTCGGTGCTTGCATTGCACTAGCATGGATAGTCCCAAGTGCTATAAATAAGATACTGTGGTCTAATCTGCAACAGAAAGGAAATTGGACTGCTCTAGCGTATGTAACAAACTTTTTTTCAGCGTATATAAGCAATTTGATCCCTCAAATGCAGTCCTAACTGATTCACAATATGTGAATGTAGATTGATGTGGAAGACCACACCAATTACCATTTTCTTCTTGCTTGCATTGATGCCATGGTTGGATCCACCCGGAGTATTATCCTTCGCTTGGGACCTCAATAACACGTCAGCTATAGCCATATCAGCTCTCCTTGGTTTTCTACTTCAATGGTCCGGAGCTTTGGCACTTGGGTAAGATTCTTTTCTCTCATTTCTAATGGTCATAGTACCATATACTTGGCCAACTCAGGGAGGTTATACTTTTTCTTCCTACAGTTGATTATCACTAACTATGAAACAAAATAATATGGATGCAGAGCTACATCGGCGACATCTCATGTGGTTTTGGGTCAATTCAAGACTTGTGTAATCCTGCTTGGAGGATATCTGATATTCAGCTCAGATCCAGGGGTTCTGAGTATCTGTGGAGCTGTGACTGCTCTATGTGGAATGTCAGTATATACCTCTCTAAACTTGCAAGAGGCAAAGGAGTCAAGCAAGCTACTGCCAAAGCAGAATTCTTCTTTGATAAAAACCAAATCCAATGTTGCTGGAGCTAACCTAGAAAAACTTGAAGTGAAGAGTGACACTACTGAAACTGTTGTTTAAAATTTGAACTTAATCATCTCATAAAGCGTGAGGTGTTTAGGAAGAACGAAAGTTCCATATAAACGTTCCGATAGATTATGGTTATATTGTTTAATTGCTGACTCGGAAAATTGTACAGACATTATCTTAAACTAAAGATTTTCTACAATAGTGGCTAAATTATAGTTGGAGCCGTGTGAAATGGTGGAATCTCCTTGAGCACCCGAATAACATTCCTAAGTTCACTGGTCGGGGAGCTGAAAATACTGTGACGTTTAACCCTCCTTCATTAATTTCTCTCCATCACTCGAACTGCTGCTAAAACACCATGCATTCTCATTGATCATCTAAAATAAATATCCTGAAAAAGTAGCTGTCCAGAAAACCCTACCACCAAATTATTAGTAACCCACTAAAATGAGGTCTGGACCGAGAATATTCTGACTATTGAACCATAAAACCATCTACTGCATAGCTTAGCAATCCTCCCTCCTTGAACCCAATTGCTAATAACAACACAAGTGTATGGCCTAGCCTATTTTCGGGCACATGAGCTCACCTAGGAGGCTTCCACTTTCTAACAGCTTCAAGGCGCAACCAAAACATTCAGACTTATTTGACAGTTCAACAAATGTAATTGTACTCCTTTATACCCAATTACAACAATGTAAGGTTTGTTCAGTACAGAAAATTTAATTTTAACTACCAAAATTTAATTTACAGGTAAGAATTGGTGAAACTAAGGTTGATGAATGAGAAGAAACCACCAAGTTTTTATCTTACCTTCCGAAAAGTCCTAGGAGACACCCAAATAAAGGCAAAGAAATGAAAATACCAAATCTTTTCAGCACCTACTGACAGTTAGAAGGCTAGAAGAAGAAATAGAACTACAAAAGGGGGGGAACCCGATACCCAGCAGTAACTAACAAAATACCTGCAGAATTCTCTATCCATCAATTTCTCTCTAAATTAACTTGAAAAATGGTCATTTAGTAAATTTGTCTTCCATTCACCACTGGAAAAATCTTCCCCAGTTTCTCAGCCATCTTTATATTATTTACATTCCAAAAGCAGGCCGCTGCTGTATTTTCTCCCCTAACTTTTTGGGTCTCTAGAAAATCCAGAAGATTGACTTGTATCTCTTTTTAGTAAGTCTCCAAAAAATATAATGTAACTTCTTTCTATTTCAGTAAGTATTGGTCACCTGTGTGCGTTGAGGCTGCTGCTGATAAACACCTGCAGGAGGTCCTACCATTTCAACAGCTCCAGCCATGGTTTGAGACTGCTGAAGCAGAGGGTGAACAGTTGCTCCTCCCACTGTCTGTGTAGGGTGATATATCCCAGCAAAGGCTGGATGCCCAGTTTGGGATGGAGCAAATGCTATGTGCTGTCCCTGAGGCAGGTTGTAGAAAGATCCAGCCTGCATTCCAGAAATTTCTCTCCCTGGTGCTGGAACCCAGACAGCAGAACCACCTTCACTCTGCAAAAACTAGTGCGGCTAAGTTACATAACAGCATATGTAAAAGTCATTGAATCTGGCATAGCTATCACCAAAGTATTAGAAGATGTATAACTTTCACAAATAATGAATTAAATAAATGCAAATGTTAAATACCAATGATAGGACCAGAAAGTAAGACACAACAAGAACATCTTTCTTTTCTTGATTAGAACACGTATACATGAACTCAAATATAACTCCAACCAAGGTATCAGATTGAAATCATATTAACAAGACTACAAGCACTACTTAATATTCACATATATCACCAGATGGATCTATCTAATCTAAAAGGCCAACATCACCATTGTCCACAACTCCACAGGCATAATTGGAAATATCCTATCAGGGTGTGATTTTCAAGCATAAGCAAACAGCAAGACAGGATTTCAGACACACCAAATGCTGATGTGGAGAATCCATTGCCTCACTGACTCACAGGTAATAGAACACCAAAATTGGCCCCTTAGACAGCAAACCAAAATCCAAGTTAAACCCTATGCCCAACACGTAATGCGAAGGAGTAAGATCTCTTTAAAGACACCTAAAACTCATCCTTACACCACAATGCAGTAGCTCTTTTGGCTTCTATGGTGCTCGAACAGACCACATATTGAATCAAATTACCCAAACATGTGCTAACTTAAATAATACACAAAATGCTAACAGTACTTTAATTTATAGTTTCAGCAATTCGTTTTTGGGCCAGTAACTGCAACTTATCATAATGATAGACATGAATTAAGCTACGGATTATGGTAAACAAACCTGTGGAGCGGTGATGTAAACATTATTTTCTTTGAACTGAGGTGCCGCTAGATCTTCATTCCCGGTTGAGTTACCAGTGGTGGAAGCGGGACTGGGACTGTAACCAGCTGGGAGGGAGCTAAATTGTGCATAGCCGGGTTGCATTCCGATGTGGGCTGGGTTTCCTGTAGTGCCTCCGACTTTGAATTGCGGAAGAGAGTATTTGATACCTGTAGCAGCAGCTGTTGCTGCAGCAGGAGGTGGATACACACTGCCACTGGGAGGTTGTTGAGGGAACGCACTGTTGCTCAAGAATTGGTGAATTGTGGGAGGTGGCACAAAATAAGGTGAATAGTATGAGCCGTATGGAAGGTAATTTGGAGGAAAATGAGGCATGTGCATCCCGTGAGGCTGTCGAAAAACAGGAACTGGTTGCTGTGATACCGAAATAGAACTTGGCATGACTCCAGTAGCTTGGCTCACATGAGGTGTTGGACTTGTAGAATGAATCAGAGAGTCTCCACTCTGCAATCAGACATAATTATACATAAAAATCAGGAGTTGACATAATAAACATCTAACAAATGATTACATACAGGAATATGTAGCTATAACGAAAAACATAAAAAAGAAAACAGTATAAGGTGCAGGAAATAATGTAAAAATGCACAATACATCGTCCAAACATACTGGTGGCCATGAAACAACAGATGTGAGAGGCATGTTGTGAAAGCATAAACTAGTTACAGAGTTACGTATAACTAAAAATGTAGAAACAGAACTCGCCACTCTTAGATCCTTACAATTGGCCTCCTGTTATTATTGGACTAATCTCTCGAGTCACTAAACTCTCTTGTAATGTCGTAGAAGAAGTATGATTTCCAGTTTCAGGACTTAAGAGCCATCCCAGATTTTTAAGATCATGAAAGAAAAAAAACTGAATGAGCTACGCATGTTTAGGAACTCTTGTGCTCTCTAACGACTAGTTTGGCCAGTGACCATAAAAACACATGGGCACACACCTCTTGTTTAGGAACTCTTGTGCTCTCTAACGACTAGTTTGGCCAGTGACCATAAAAACACATGGGCACACACCTCAGACTAGTACTTGTCACCTGTGCTAACCTAATATCGAACGGGTGATAAGTACAAAGAACATTATGCTAGACATGGGCAATAGCATGGATCAGAAGCCCCTTGTATTGCTAAAGAGAAAATTTCAGAAACTCATAAACCAGCAGTCCATAGTCTAAATGAACACTGCACACGAGTTTAACCTTCAAAAGGTAGTTGTCATCATAATGAGTGAATGGCAACTCTAGTTCTGACACTGGAAGGATTCCCTAGCTGTATGAGTTTTGGCTTTGATAAGATCAAGAAATGATTTATCATTCGCACAACCTTGATCAATGACAGTGTCTTATCTGGAGCTTTTGGTTCTTTAAGATACCCAACAAGATAAGTTGGAAGAACTACGCACTGAGGTTTATGAACATCAAGTTGTAACATGTATTAAGTGCATACCTCTTGAGGAGACTGGCCCGCCTGAGAGGATAATAGTGCTATATTTCCACTATACTTGGTTGTAGAAGCAGGTGTGAGCAAGGGAGAGAAGCGGCCATCGCCTTCAGTACCAGCTCGATACACTTGGCTGTAATAACTTGCAGGATCAAATGATTGCTGAACCTAGACAGCAAAATGAATTATACAAAGAATAAATTTAAGTAGAAAATGAAAGAGCACAACTTAGGTTTACCGCAACACACATATAATTTGAAAAAGATGCTTTTAAGCACACTCTGGTAAAAATATCAATGACTGTCAATGGAAAACAATTGTGTCGAGTTGTATTTGCTAGCTTATAACAGAATTACTACAAAGACAAAATCATGTGACAGATGCTAAGGAACTGACATAAAAACAACTTTTTTTACTTTTTTTTTTAGATCTTTTAACATAAAAAAGAAGGAACTCGTAGAAGGAAAATGGATGACAGCATCATGGAAGGACGATAGAGAGGAAGGGATATACAAATCAAATACTGACAGAGAGCAGATAGAGAGCTTACGACAAAGGCACGTGCCTGGGGGTCAGAGCTATCGAAGGGCGCAAACTGGGTTCCCAACATTGGCAGCATCAACCCAAAAGTGGAGTACGTCGGAACAGTGTGAACCACTGAAAATTGAGGACCACCTGGAGGGAGTATGGTCTCTAACTTGGGCTGGTCGTGATCCGAAACAGCAGAAGATGAAACATTGGCCTCTTCAGGTGATACATTTTCTATCACATCCTTGGGCGACTGTGAGTCATCAGAATTTTCTCCTTCCTGGGCATCTTCGGGTGTCTCCTGATTGCTGCACCCAGATAAAAAAGAAACAAAACATATGAGAAGATCTGCAGGTCCAGAGCACATAACATGAAAACACAGAAAGCAAAAACCACTAGAGATATCCAAATGAGATCCAGCATGATCTACACAATTCATTCAAGATACTGGTCCTATAATGTACGTATCCGACTGTAGCCAAGCCCCTTCACAACTGACAACACATTTCATGACAACTTTCCAATCAATGCAACCAAAAAGGTAGTGCATCAGTCAAACATACGTGTAACAACTTTCTAAGTTCATTAATGCCGTCGATGAGGAAACTTTAGCCCATTAGTGTCATGTCTAAGGATTTTTGAAGGAAAATGAGAGCTGCCAGGCTTACTGACCTCGAGAAAGGTTCTTCAGCAATTTCTTCAGTTTCCTCAGGGGATTCCGACAAATGTGTAGATCTCTTTTCAGCATCATGGCCACCAATATAGCTTGTTGTCACGCCAAAACCAGCTTCAAAGCTTCCAAAACTCAACCCACTTCTTTCAGATTCAGCGACATGGAGATGGTTTGGAATAATAACATGTTGACTGTCCGAGAAATGCATCTCTTCTAGCTTCTTCTGTAGTGGAATAATCACATCCTCAGATGCAGATTCACTAAGTACAAGCACTGACTCGGCACCAGCCTCATCTGTAACAGTTTCAATTTTTAATATGGCAACTTCCCCTGAAGGCAAAGCTGCATTTGAATTCATTGGCTTTGGTTTCCACTCCCTACCAGGGCCTACAGCTGGAAATAAAAATGAAAATCATTGCCCAATAATTTAACAATCATAGGTATGCTAATAAATTCACCAATTCTCAGTCGCTAACTTTAGTAGAACATAGCTCTTAGAACTGGTACACTAACATATTCCATGCAGGAAACAATAACATTGGTGAACTGTAGTTGAAACAGTAGCACAAAAACTGTTAAGCATCAATTATTACCTTTCTGAGGGCCAGAAATCTGTTGCGAACAACTACCATAATTCGATGATGGCCTGCTAATTGACCCACCTTGTGAAGAAGAAGGTTCTGACAACTCCGACTGCTGGCTGTTTTCAACTCCCAAAGATTGTATTGTCCTCTGCAATGCATATAGAAGGGAGTTATCAATTTCTGGTTTTGGTTTTTCAGATAACAAATAATCATAACGTTTAGTTGATTGTGAGGTAGAACTTTATTTACTTGGGAACTGTCTGCAATCTTCTGACAAGTAGAGGATATAGTCTCGGTAGGGACATCTGAATTAGGTTCCACAGCTGCATGTTGAACCCTCACTTCACGCTTAATCATTCCTACTGCACCAGGGACTCGTGAGTCTACAGACGGCACCAGAACAGGATCTAAAGCCGAGGAATAAACTCCAAGTACAGATGGTGGTGTAGACCTCTCACGTGAAATGTTGACTCCAGATGGTGGTGCAGTTTTTCCATTAACTGGTGCATTCCTTACCTTAGTAAAGTTCGTAGAAAAGTGTGAACCACCTCCTGTGGCCATCTGTGAGGGAGGCCCGAGAATTGAATTTCCATTAGGAGTATTTACTTTTCCATTTGCCATCCCTGGTAGAGAACTGTAAAAAATAACCAATTTAATTAAAACTCAATCACATTCCAATCAAATGCTAGTCACATACAACAACTCACAAAGCATTATATCTAAAAGAAACTGGAGACCGAGACGTTTCATACAAAACTCTAAAGAAAGTTACCTTGCTACCAATGATTTTGCTTTACTTTCCATATCCTGAGAAACCGGCAAATCAAGAATACCCGTTTTATCTGATCCATGTTTGACTCCATTTTCCTTCGCAGATATACCATTTCTCCCAACACCAGCATCTGCACCGAGAGCTAAGTGAGACAAATGAACTGGACAATAGTAAAAACCAAGGAACAGAGAAACATATGTTTCCCGACATTAAATTATGACTAAGAAATATATCGTTTAACCAAGGCCGTAGGAAAATGCAATTACGACACTGAGATTACGAGGGAATATGAACCTTGAGAGTTGTAGCGAGGAAAATCATTTGCCCGCCCACTCCTACCTCCTCGTCCCTGGGGGGCCGGTCTCCACCTAGAATCTGCAGACTCTCTGATGTTTACATTCTGCAATAAAAAATAAGCATCCATACTAAGTTGATAATGTTTTGGAAAGGCTGAAGAAAAACTTCAGTAAAATAACATTTGTAATGACTTTATATGCTTAAGATCAAAGAAGCTGATTTGCTCTGAATCAGAAGTAGATCTCAAAGGTGGAATACATCGATGTAAGTGTAACAGACTTGATATCACAACCTCATGTAGAAAACAGGTAGCACTGAAGACTCCCTGAACAGATAACCGTAACTACACTATGCTAATAATACAGATTCCCATATGTAAACCTAAAAGAAATAATCATGTGTTGGATCAAATCCTATCTTAGACATTTAACAGATAACACATATTATTGCCAGAAAAAACGGATTGGGGAATTTCCCTGTTCCACCTCCAACCTTTTTAAAATGAAAACGAGAAAGACAAACATCGATTATTTTCAAGAAAAGGTCATTTCACACAAAAAAAATTTTGAATGGGTCAAATGAAAACTGCGATAGATTCCAACAATGGGTCTTTCAAACACAGTTCAGAATATATACAGCCTTAAACAAAGCTTAGTGTTATCACTAATACCTTAAATTCAATGAAGAGAGTTAGGAAGAGAGGGTTACCTCTTTTTTCTTATCACGCTTCCTCTTGACCTCATGAAATGTATCTGCATAGCAATCCATGAACTTGTTTTGAGATTGCAAACACAAGAAACCAGACTCTAATCACTCCACAAAATACTCTAGGTGTAAGAACAATAGACAGATAAACAAGGCAAGTATATCACACAACCACCAACTAAGTAGAAAGAGGAGAATAATCACATCGACGTCCATGTTACAAGACCCATTCTCATCATTTCAGTTCTACTATCTTATTACCATGTATTTGAAATTAGGGCAAATAAAGTGAAACATGGAACCAATTTTGGGGGAAAAATAAGTGAAGTCAAAAGACTCACAACATAACCCTACTGTAATTAGCTGCTAAAGATTCAGTTTTTCCTTTGTGAAAAGCAACATAGAAAGAGAATCATTAACCCATTATCACAACTCAGTTAAACAAAGAAACACATCCATACCCGGAACAAAAACTTGACCTAAAAAAAAAAAATTAAAAAAAAAGGCATTCTAGAATGGAAAAGGAAAGTACATACCTTGAAACAATAGTCTCTGAGTGGTTTCGTTTGGATCCATACAACACTCTTTAAGCATGGCATATATTTCATCATCACCGTGATTACCAGCGATCTCTTTGATGTTTTGGATCGTTTTCCTAACGGTGTTAGGGATTGAAACCCTAGAAAGGCTACTCATGTTTTCTTGGAGAAAACAAAATGTGTAAAAAATAGAGAAAGAGAGAGGTAAGGGGTAAAGGAAGAATTTTTTTAGAAAATGAAAACAAACAGAGGAGGAGGAATGGAGAGGGTTTGGAAGAAGAAGAAAAAAAGGGGGAAACTTTTGTTGAGGTTTTGAATTGAAAACCTAAAAAGGACGAAAGAAGAAGAAGAGAGGGGAAGAAAAAAAGAAAATAGGGAGAGAAGAAGAAGACGGCAAAAAAATGATGCTAAGACAATGCTACACCTCCATTGGAATGTTTGGAGTGTTAGGTCTTTTGTAGTTGTTTTTCATGTTATTTTTATTTTAATTATTCATTTTAAATGAAAATAATCCGAATCTATATTCCTTGTTTTGTGTTGTGCTTTGAGCCTTTGTTGTAGCCAAACCCAAAATAAGGAAAATACATTAAAATTTTAACGAATCAAATTGTGCTAGTGCAGGGAAAATCTAGTCAAGTTGCTTACAAAAAAAAAAACAAATTTGATGTTTTGTATATAGGGGTGAAAAAAATAGTAGCCGGTGGCCGTAGCTTGATCATCATCCCATTAAATTTTTCTACTCACAATCTATTCCAGAAGGATGATTAATCATCTCAGGTTATCTGTCATAAATTCATTTTGGAGGAAGATGCTTCGATTTGCAAGAATTTTGTATTCCATACATTTGATCCTATCAGTAGTGCACAATGAATTCATATTAAATTTGGAAAAACATTGTTGAAATTTTTTAGTAGACACCAGCAGCTTTTAAAATCGTGATCAACACCAAGGGTTATCGAATCGTTTTGAAACAATCAATAAAGAAATGATAAAATTGTTGATCTAATGGTACAAACAAATCAGTGCAAAAAAAAGCAAAAGAAGGATGAAACTGAGGCTGATCTAGTAAGAAGAATCATATTTTTAAATTTAAAAATTAAATTTTTTATTTTGTTTTGCAAATTGCAAAACCAAAAAATTCAAAAGGAATGGCAAATAAAACATGGTGAAAGTTTCAGTGTTAAAAGCAGCTTCTACATCCTCAAGGTGTTGAATAGATTTTAAACCCTAACTTGTTGGATGTTACGTTATATCATCTAAATCACCATACCCTCTTACACTTGTCTCCCAAGTGCATCCAACAACTACACCATTTTATCACAATAAACGAACACATCACCCCAACTGTCCATTGACATCCTATTAATCTCTCATTGTATTCACATTACAATCTCAATATCAATAGTCACAGGGGAAAACACCTTGGTATGTATCAAAGAAAAAATAAATAAAAAATAAAAAATATAAATAAACTTCATTTGGAGATTCAAGTTCAATTAATGAATTTAATACGAAGACGTGCATGGATGAACATAAAAAAATATAAAAAAGTAAGAGCATTCCATGGTAACGAGGTAATTTCGAATTTAAAAGAAAGCTAAATTATATAACCACAAGTAAGGGAAATTTTAACAACTAACAATTCAAAAAAATTAAACAACCACAACTGAAACTATAAAAGAACCGATTTGTAAGATAGTGCAATAACTAGCGCGTGCCTTTTTTTGAGGTCAGAAAAACATGGTCTGGCGATCTTGACTAGGGTCGGGCGAAGTTGATTAGGTTTAGGGTTTAGTATTTCTTCTTTAGATGGTAAAAATGGTGAATAATTCAGATAGGAAACTAATTCAATTAGAAAGGAAAAGCTTTGATTTCTCAATGGTAACTATGGGACATAAGCTTTTGCTGAAAGTGCAAGAGAGAAGTTTTAAAGGTAATCATTCATGGATTGCCTTGTCTAGGGAATTATTTTCATGGCTTTCGCAATTGGTTTCTGATGATATGATGAAGGAGGCGAATCAAGGAAGATGGTCACAAGGAGAGGGTGAAGATGAGTTTTTGGCTCAGATGAGATCTAATGAAGGTGGGGAATTTTTAAAATTTCCTAGGCTTAGAAAAGGAGATAAAAATTATTGCTTCAGCATTTTTATTTTTGCCGGAGAGAATAGATGGTGTTGGAAAGTTTTTGTGGAAGCTATTTTATCCTTTGGTGATCAATGGGGAGGGTTGAAGAATGGAGCAGATAATACTGCTCCTTTTTTGGAAGACCCAACACAATTTCCTAGCCATGGTATGAAGAAGATATCTCATAGGGTAGTATGTAGGGCATTTGTTCAAATTTATGCACGCTCTTCATGGAGAGAATTAGTTGGGTGGGTAAGAAGAAAGCTTGGTTGGACTCATTCATTGCTCTTGGAGCCGATTACATATATTTTGGCGGATTTTATTGCTTGGGAGGATGAATGGTTATGTATTTGGATACCATGTCAATGGCAGGAGAGAGATGTGGTAGTTAGAGTTGCAAATTGGCCTGCTGGTGAATTTACGGCTTATAAGTCTTGTAGGCCTTTACCTTTGGAGATGACTCTTAAAGAAGAGTATTGGTTGAAGATAAGAAGACTACCAAGGAATTTTGGGAATGAGAAGAATCTCTCGATTATAGGTGAAAGTTTGGGTGGCTTGCGTGAGGTGGAGAATGACTTTTTAAGACGACCTAATCAAAATTTTATGCATATTGATGTTCATGGGAAAGTATTTGTTATACCGACGGTTTTAATAGTGTAACTTGAAGAAAAAACTTGGGTCTTGAAGCTTGAATGAGACCATCTTTATTCCCAAGGTGAGGAGAAAAGGGAAAGCCTTACTGACAGTGTTGGAGAGGATCGAGTTTTAAATGTTGAACAAAAGGATGATGTTTCTTTGGGTGTATCGAGCAAATGCCGACTTAAATAAAAAATCGTTATAGTGGATGAGAGTGATAATGATGGTACTTCTACGACTTCAATCGCTAATGTCAACAATGAGGTGGCAGGTGGTGTATCGAGCAGCGAGAGACGTTTAGGGGTCAGAAAGGAACAGGACTATGGACCATCCAGTGAGGGTTGTTCTTGGTTCAGAAAGGAGCAGGACTTGAAAGCACCGGTACATAATAGTCACGATTCTCATCTTAAAGTTGAAAAGGACCAGTCAAGTGAGAATCAAGTGAGTTCATAGACCTTTGGAAAGGAGCACGAAGGGGCTGGGAACTCTAAATGCGAATGAAGAAGGATGAAGTTCTTTGGAAAAGAGGAGCAGGGAACTTTTCCTCTTTCAAGGGAATTTGATACAGCATATTCTTTTAGAAATGAGCGGGAAATAATTGTGTCGTCTCGAAGTTCATTGGGGGACAATTATCATAACAGTTTATTCTCTATGCTAGAAAACAGGGTCATTATCAATCTGGATTCTATGCAAAAAGTGGAGGGATGTAATAGAGAAATAATCATAAATATAATTGAGTTGTTTTTCGAACTTTATTGCAGTTTTGGTGGTGTTTCACAAAAGACAGATAAATCAGTCATGAAGTCTAAAATTATTAGAGCAGATGTTGAAATATAAAACCAGAATGGATATTGCAATTGAGAAAAGAAAAGAAATATCAGGGACAAGAGTAGAAGGAGAAGAGAACTTGCTTTCACAAAATGTTATTCATGATTCTTTCGAGAGCGATGAAGGGGAGGGGGGGACGAAGTAGAGGTAGTGAATGATGGGGATGAGTTTAATTCCAATGATAGACTTTAAAGTTTTATCTTGGAATGTTCGTGGTATGGGTGATTGCGAAAAAAATTTGGCTCTTAGAAAAAAAAGGTTGCTTAATTACGTTGTTCGGTTTGTTTTATTCAAGAAACAAAACTAACGAGGATTAATAGTTGGCTCATTAAGCAAATTTGGTACGGTGATGATTTTGATTGGCTCTACCTTCCTTCACAAGGAGATAGAGGTGGTCTTCTTTTAATATGGGATTCTCTAATGTTTGTTAAGCAACATGAATATTTTGGAGTGCATTCCGTTTCGGTTTTGCTACTGAAGAAAGCTAACAGTTTTTCTTGGCTTCCTTCGAATGTTTATTCACCCACGACATATGATGTTAGGATTGGTCTTTGGGAAGATCTAAATGGTGTGAGGAATGGTTGTATGTTGCCTTGGTTAATAGCAGGAGATTCTAATATTGTCCGCAGTGAGGGTGAAAGGAATAGACCGGGAGGTGAAGCTAGAAATAAAGGATTTCTTAATAGTTCCGTTCAACAATGGAGCCTGGTGGATTTACCCTTGATTAGTGGAGCATATTCATGGTATAATAAAAGAGGGAATCCTTTGCTCTGTAGACTTGACAGAGTTCTTATTTGTCCATCTTTCGACGAATACTGCAGTCAAGCTACTCAAACAGTTTTACTAAGGATGGAATCAGATTACAATCCAATTCTTTTTAATTCTTGTCTGGTGGTTAGAGTGCATCCGTATTTTAAATTCTTGTCACATTGGGTTCATCACAAGGATTTTTATACAAATGTCATTATTTGGTGGAATGCTCTAATATTCAATGGCACACCTAGTTACATTTTTGTTAAGAATCTCCAGAACATGAAATTCTTCTTAAAGGGGTGGAACAAAGCCACTTTTGGTCGCATGAATGAGCAGCTGAATAAGTTGGAATTGGTTGTGGCTGGCTTAAATGCAAAAGACGAGACTGAAGCTTTAAATGAAAATCAATTGGTTCAAGTTACTACTGCGGAGGTAGAGCATCAACATATAAAGCTAACGCAAGCTAGGATTGCTATGCAATCCGCTAAAATGTGTGATTTTAAGGAAAGTGATAAGTGTACCAGTTTTTTTCATCGTTTGGCTAGTAATAGAATGCGAATAAATACAATAACGAAACTAGTGATTGATGGGGAAGATAATTTTGATCAGATTAGGATCAAGGAGAAGGTTAAGTCGTTTTATATGAATCTATTTCATGAGGGGAATGATTGGGACACTTCCTTTGAAGGATTTTATTTTCCACAACTATCTGCGGAAGATTGTGTTTTTTTAGAAGCTCCATTTGAGGAAGAAGAAGTGTTGAAAGTTATTAAAGGTTTTGAGAAAAACAAGGCTCCGGGTCCTGATGGTTATATTATTCGGCATGGGAAATCATTAAAACTTATTTTCTTTCTGTTTTGCAGGAGTTTTATACTTTCGATACTTTAGATTGGAGGATAAATTTCTTTTTTATTTCTCTTATTCCGAAGAAAGAAGATTCAAACACACTAAGATATTTTCGTCCTATTGGTCTTGTGGGTAGTGTTTATAAGATATTATCAAAGTTGCTGGCTCAGAGATTGAAGAGGGTAATGCCGAAGTTTATATCAAATTTCTAAAGTGCATTTATTAAAGATAGGCAAATTCTTGATGGTGTTCTTATTGTTGCGGAATGCATCCATTCTAGATTGAAATCAAAGAAGACCGAAGTTGTTTGTAAGATTGATATGGAAAAATCCTTTGATAATGTTCGTTTGTCTTCCTTATTTAAGATTTTAGAATCTCACGGTTTCGGTGCAAAGTGGATCAGGTGGATGAAATGGTGTGTGTCTACGGCTCAACTTTCTGTTCTGGTAAATGGAAGCTCTACGGAAAAATTTAGACCTTCAAAAGGTTAAAGACAAGGAGATTTTCTCTCTCCTTTTCTCTTTCTTCTTGTTGCAGAAATTCTAACAAAGCTTATTTCTAAAGTAAGCTTGAATGGTAACTTAAGGTGGTTTCAAGTGAAGGAGAAAGGAATTCATGTAACACATCTTCAGTTTGCTGACGCCACTATCATTTTTATCGATGCCAATGTTCAACAGGTTCGTACTTTGCTTATTATTTTGTTGTTTTTTGAAAGTCTCACGGGGTTAAAGTTGAAATTAGAAAAGAGATCAATGATTAATGTGGGAGCGGATACAACAATACAGATGCTACTAGATGAATTGGAATGTAAAGTGGAGTCTTTACCAATTAAATATCTAGGTATTCCAATTGGAGTGACTCCCAGGAAATCTTTGGTGTGGGATGAAGTTTTAGAGATAATGGAGAAGAAACTTGCTCCTTGGAAATCTAAATTTCTGAATAAGGCAGGTAGAGTAACTCTAATTAAGAGCACTCTTTCTTCGATACCTTTATATTATATGTTTGTTTTCACTCTTTCGTCTACAGTGGAAAAACGTATAATTAAGATAATGAGAAATTTCTTATGGGGTTCCTCATCGTCTATTAAGAAGATGTGCTGGGTGTCCTGGAAAAAAAAATCTATTTACCAAAGGATAAAGGAGGGTTAGGTATCCAAGATTTAAGAACAATTAACAACTATTTGTTGGCTAAATGGATTTGGAGATATGGAAAGGAAAGAAGTATTGTGGTGCAAGATTGTTAGAGAGAAGACGGGTGCAAGTTCGGAAGAACTAGTTCCAAGGGACACTAGCATTTCACAAGGTAGTGGTTTATGGAAGGGTGTTTTAAAAATGAAACCAATAATGTTACAAAAATAGTGTGCACAATGTGGATGAAGGGAATGTGACTTTGTTTTGGCATGATAGATGGCATATGGGATTAGTTCTCAAGGAGGAGTATCAAGCTTTATACAAGAAGTCGAAGAATAAATGGTGTACTGTGGAGGAGGTTAAAGTACAAAATAGTTGGGTGTTCGAGTGGCGTGGAGCTTTGAATAACGAGGAAGTTCAATCACGACATTTGCTTATCTCGTCTTTGGATCATCATTTAGGTTTTTCTGTTGCTATAGACATTTTAATGATAAGATTATCTTTTGTGATTACCAGGACTTCAAAAGCAGTTTATGTTATAATAAACTAATGGATGCCAGTTACAAGGAACTATAGAGGAGCATCAATATGATATTTATTGGTCAAAGGTTATACCACCTAAGGTTTCTTGGTATTTGTAGGCGGAAAGTCATAATTCGTTACCAACAATGACGATGCTTCGTGCGAAAGGTGTTACAATACAACATGTGAGATGTAAGTTTTGTGATATGGAAGATGAAACGGTGGAACATTTATTTTTCCACTGTTCCTTTTCTTGGTGGATTTGGAATTTTTTCTTGAGAGATTTCAAAATAAAATGAATTTTTTCAAATTCGTTAGAGCAGAACTTTTTGGCTTGGCGCAAAAATATTTATTAGGGAAGGAATATGGAAGTTTAGAATTTTTTGCCTTTTATTATTTACTAGGTGATTTAGAAAGAGAAAAATAAAATTACTTTTGAAGGAAGGACCAAGGAAATTACTTATGTAATTAAAACCATAATGATTATGTGGTGTAGGAGTTTAGGTTTTTGGAATAATATTTCAATTTATTTTATTTTATTTTATTAGAAATCCTTTATAAGGAGGGGATAATTATATGATCTTTTGAGATTTTTTTTTTTCACTTTAATATATTTTTAACCTTTCTCCTTTAAAAAAAAGATAGTGCAATAAGAGAATAACAAAAATAGGGTCCAGTTAACCTTGTGATGATAATGAAAATGAAGAATAAAAAATAGTTAGTTGAATGTGTTTTAATTTATTGTTGTAATTAGTTTTAATTGTCGTAATCATTTTAGATCTAATTTAATATAAACGTTTTAGGTCTAATAATTATCGATTTAGTCTTAATTAAACTTTCATGTAATTTAAATTATAATTTTATTTTAAATTTTAAAAATTAAAATCATATCAAGTAATTTCAGTAAAGTAAAATGAAAAAATAAATTACAAAAGGTAAATAATATAAAACAAAATAAAAATATATAAATTAAACTTAGCTTGACGATCTAGGTTTCGTAGTTGTCCTAAAGCTGCGCGGTCAAATCTTCTCTTAGCCATGATACATCATAACGGATATTGAATTGAGCAAAAGAGATAAGTGATATATGTATTTGCGAAATAACTAGTGGAAAATTGTAAAATAGAAGGTATTTTAAAATGTTTAAATTAATAACCGGTGGAGTGGGTTCATATAGGATAGTAGTAGGGTATATAGGGTAGAGGTAAAATCGGTTGTTGCGGACAAGCAACTGTCTTCTAACTTGTTTGCTTATTTTCTAATAGTGAAAAGTCAGTTTTGCTTATCCACACTAACCCTCAAATTTGTTTTTTTTTGCTTATCCCCATATGATTTTCTCTTATGGTTGATATTTACAATCATTTTTTTATTAGCATTAAAAAGCAAGTAATTTTTTATAGTAGTTATTAACGGTGAAAAATGAAAATTTTATTGCACAAAATAATCGATGTACATGGAGTAAAATAATTATCAAGTTAATTGATGTATTAGAAATCTTGGTTTCCTAGGATTCAGTAAATGGTACCACCTGCTTGATGAAACTTGTTACGCTTAACTATTTTATAAATTAACATGGCACTTTAGTAGTCAATTTGAGAAAAGTTTAATACTCTAAAGTTTTTATTTCATAAGTGAAAGTATGATTTGTACATCTATTTATTTTTATTTTTTTCTTTCAAATTTTTGGGTAAAATAAGTTTTATGATCTAGTTGGATTCACATAAATTAGTAGTAATTAAGCTTCACGCATTAAGAATTCAGTTAACTTTCACATATGAAATAAGTACCAGTTAAATTCATTTAGTAAGAGAGATAAAGTATGAAAATACGTACTTAGTCCTAAGATCTTTAGGCTCAGTAGATAGTAAATAACATATTTATCTATAATTGGATTTGTTAGAGCATTATTCAGTTGCACCCACCAAGCGTTGGTATGTCAAGTTTAGTACCAAAAATTACCGCTTGAATTGCTTACTGAAGTCAACTTCGTTGGGTTATACTTAAGATTTAGAAAAGTGTTAGAATTAAAAAGTGATTTATTACCAAAAATTGTTTTGTTACCTAATTTATCTTGATGGGACCAAAGGGTCACTGCCTATATTGAGGGTGGAAATAACAAATCTACTTTTCACTTCTATGTGAATGAGAAACCTTTGTTTTGCCCACATTGGACAAACCAAGGATGAAGTCTATCCATATTACCGCAAAGGTTGCACCTAAGAGAAAGAACTTGTGTATTGGATATGGACTAAGGGAGTGGGCTAGTGGGCAAACTCACAATGTGCGGTGCTTCGCACCGAAGCATGCGGGCCGATGACTTGCGGAGCTTGCGTAAGCGTGCGTGTGTTTTTGCGTGAGCTGGCATGTGCTTGACGAGTGCCCGGCGTGAGCTCGACGTGTGCGCAGCGTGTGCCTATCAAGACTTAATGGTTTTTTATTTTAAATTCCTATAATAAATATTAAAAACCGTTTTATTATTTATGGGTATTTATGGGAATTAAATAAAAAGATTTTCCATAAATACAATTTAATTTTCTTCTCTCAAATTTGCCTATAAAAGAAAAAGAAAAAAATTCATTTTCAACTTACCCCAGTCGCAGCTACTATCATGACGACTTTTCCCCTCTTCTCGCTTCGTTTGTGCACGCAGTTTTATTTTTCTATAAATCTTATTCGGATGTTAAGTTCGCAACGGGCCAACGAGTTTTGCTAACTGGGTTGGTATCAGGTGGTTTTATCCTGGATTCGACTTGTCATCTCTAAAGGTATAGCAACACTTTTCTAAAGGTGTACCTGACAAATATCGAGTTAAGGGCAGTCTGTTGAACATGCGACTCCATCTTTATGTGTGTGTGTGATTGTCTGAGTGTTCTGTTTTTCTAACCAATAACCCATTTCTAGTCTCTGTTTGGTTTGCTTATTGTTACAGGAATTTTATCCAACAATCTTAACTCGATAATTTTTTTTAAATTTGTAACAATGGAAACGAGAAATATTTTTCGGGAATTGTTTGCAAGATGTTCTCTCTCAGTTACATTCTTGTGAAGGATAGTTAGAGCTGTTGAAAATAGTGGATGGTTGTGATTGTACAACAGTGAAGCAAGTGGCCTGTTAGGTCTCGAAATTGCAGGTTGATTTGAACGAATGGGTGGTATTAATTGTTAGCAGGCAGAAGAAGATATATTATTATCATTAGTTCGATTCAATCAAATCGATCGGAAATGTCGATGATGATGGGACTGAAATATTCACTTGTAGCCTTTCGATCTCTCACTACTACTATTTCACCAATCAAATCTTCACGAGATTCTTTTCCTGACCTCGGATCGATATCTTTGTGTATGTTGCTTCTGCAATTGAGTTGATTGTGGGTTATACGTAACATACATAGTCATCGACTGTCTCCTTCTCCTCTTCGTTCCCGTTTCAGAAGAAGCTCTGATTCAACCATGGCGGCACCAACCGAGTAAGTCTAATGTTTCGGTCGTAAGAAGACAGCAGTAGCTGTAACTCACTGCAAGAAATGTCGTGGTTTAATCAGGATTAATGGATGTCCAATCGAGTTGGTTGAACCAGAGATTCTTCAATTCAAAGCTTATGAACCGATTCTGATATTAGGTCGTCAGAAATTTCCTGGTGTTGATATGAGAATAAGGGTTCGTGGTGGAGGTCACACTTCACAGATTTATGCTATTCGTCAGAGTATTGCTAAAGCATTAGTTGCTTATTTTCAGAAGTATGTTGAATCTTTAGCTCTTGTTGCTATGCTTTATTTTTTCTTCGCATTATGTGGGTGTACTCTCGATCGAAATTTCTGATCAGATTTCTCCTCTTCGACTTGATAAGTTCTTTATCAATTGCCCTATTTTTAACTCAACCTGCAATTCCCAAAGCAATTCCGGATCTGGAAGTATGGAATTAAAAACCCAAATTACCATCATCCTGGGCGTGTTCATTGTGATTGTCGGATTGCTATGGGGAATCAGGGAATGGAATTGTGATTATTGGATCTAAATCATGGTTTGGGGGTTTCTCGATTTTGTGTGTTCATTTACCAGGCAGAGATTTGTTGAATCTCTACCAGGCAGCAAAAAGAAAGAACGAACTAGAGGAAGAAAATCTCGGTTGAAGGTGATGATGCTCAGCAGTAAGAGTGAACGGAGGTGGTGGTACCCCCATTGTGTGGGGCGACGCCTGGAAAAAAAAAACGTAGTCGGTTTGAGTTGAAAATCCGGATAAGCGAAGAAGAATGTGAGGTGTTTCACACGTGATTAAAGGAAGGGTCAGAGAAAAAACTTTTTTACCCCTCCTTCATATGACACACATGTGGCAAACATGCTTATCTAGAGTTTTCTTTCATATCTACTATTTGTGCTCAACAAAATTATAAGGGATGGCTAAATGGACTTAGGCACTCAATTTGGATTGGGATCGAGTTTAAGGTCCTAGAAAGGTGGTCATCCGGGGCTCGTTTGTTCCCTTCGTCTTCGTCGGACAAAAGGTGTTCAATTCGTGTTTGATTGTGAATCTGGGTTATCTGCTTCTGGTGGTTTTCGGAGGCAGTTTTCTTGGTCGTTTGCGAAATTTTCGGAGGCAGTTTTCTTGGTCGTTCTAAAGGAAGCAACGAAAACTGAATATGGACGAATCATAATATAAAGGTATGATTTCTTAATTATAATCACAATATATTTTAATATATGAATCGTATGCATGTTGTCTTGAAATTATTAAAACGGTTAATACACTCAAATTAACAACCGTAGGTCACGTTTGATGAAACGTTGAGATGCACTAAAATTTATGCACTAAACTTAATGCACTAAAATCAAGACATATAATAAAACGTTGTTATCATGCACTGAAATGATTTTACATAAAGCATTCGTGGGTGTTGATTATCTGATTATAAATAAATGATATTCATATTATAATTAGGCAATATTTTATAGAAATCGTAATGATTTTATTTATAGAGAAATAAAATAAAATGATGCTAATTGTTATGAAAAACAACAAAAACAAGTTTTTTGGTACAATGTCTGAAGTCAATCTGGTAACCGATGTGAGAAACTGGTGGGTAGACTCTGGTGCTACCAAGCATGTCCGCGGAAACAAAGATGTGTTCACCTCCTATCAGAAGGTAGGGGAAGGAGAAAAGTTATATATGGGTAACTCGTCCGCAGCACAGGTTGCGGAAAAAGGCAAAGTTGGGCTGAAGCTCATTTTTGCAAATCTCTCACATTGAAGAAATTGTTCATGTTCCGGACATCTGTAAAATTCTTGTATCTTGTAGTATATTAGATGATAAGGGTTTTCATGAATCTGGGAAAAATAGTGTAACTCAGTGTAAAAAACTCTCTGTCAATCTGGTAACCAATGTGAAAGACTGGTGGGTAGACTCTGGTGCTACCAAGCATGTCCGCGGAAACAAAGATGTGTTCACCTCCTATCAGAAGGTAGGGGAAGGAGAAAAGCTCTATATGGGTAACTCGTCCGCAGCACAGGTTGCGGAAAAAGGTAAAGTTGGGATGAAGCTCATTTTTGGCAAATCTCTCACATTGAAGAAATTATTCATGTTCCGGACATCTGTAAGATTCTTGTATCTTGTAGTATATTAGATGATAAGGGTTTTCATGAATCTGGGAAAAATAGTGTAACTCAGTGTAAAGACTATGTAGAAAAGAGATATAAGACAGAGGGTTTTTTACAAATTAAATGTAACCTCAATTTAAATAAATAAAATTGATTCCTTTTATGGTTGTGTGTTATTGAATGTTTGACATGACAGACTTGGTCATGTTTTTCAATGTTTAATCTGGCGAGCATAGGCTGCATTCCCTAATTTAATTTGGAAAGTAAACATAAAGGTTAAATATGCATAAATTAAAATATGCTAAAATGTCTTATAAGAAAAATGTTCAGGAAAATTTCTAAACCCTTCGAATTAATTCCTCAGACCTAGTTGACTTGAACTCAGTTCAAACTAGAGGTGGAATTATAATCCCTTAAGGAGATGATAAAACCATGAATTAGTTCAGGACTACATGCGAACCTGTGGGGGGAGGCCGTCCTCTCAGCTTGCCATGTCCTGAACAAAGTACTTATTAAAGGATCAGATATATCTCCAAATGAATTATAGAAAGGCAGACAACCCTATTTTGCATACTTCAAAAATATGGGGGTGCTTGACTAAGGTTTCTATCCCTCCACCTAAGAGGAAATAGATATGACCCCAAAACTGTTGATTGTGTCTTCATAGGATATCTTGAACACACTACATAAGGTTAGGGTTGTGAGTTCTGATATTTTAGAAATTGGTCTGAATACCAATATGGAATCTAGGGATGTTATGTTCATTGGAAAAATTATTTTCCTTTGAAATCTGAATCTCGCATGATATGTATTGATCCCCTAGATGTCCTTTCTACTTGTCAGACAATACTTCTATAGGAAGATGAAGTTGAGCCTAGAAGAGGCAAAAGATTTAGAATAGAAAAAACTTTTAGAGCATGAAAATTTTGATCATGTAATGTTCTCTATTGGATTTTAAAATAAATGAATCTGACAAGTGTGTTTACACTAAAATTGTCAATGATGCCTGTGTGATTGTATGTTTGTATGTTGATGATATGCTTATACTGGATACAACCATAGATGTAATTTATTCCACTAAGAACATGTTGAATGATACCTTGACATGAAAGAATTAGGTCCCTCAGATGTAATCTTAGGGATGAAAATTAGAAGAGAGTCTAATAGATATAGTCTTAGTCAATCTTATTACATTGAATCTGTACTTAGAAAATATAACCAGTTTGATAGGAGCATTGGGATGCACTTTTTAGAGTGTTAAGGTATCGAAAATACTCTTTAAACTTTGTTTGAGTTATAAGAGATACTCTGCAGTCCTTGAAGGACATTGTGATGCAAACTGGATAGCAAACTCATAGGAGTCTAAATCTACGAGTGGATACGTTTTCACTCTAAGACGTGGATCAGTGTCTTGGAAGAGTTCCAACTAGACCTGTATCGCTCGGTCCACTATGGAATCCGAGTTTATTGCATTAGATAAAGCAGGAGAGGAAGCCCGCTTGGCTAAGATGCTTTTTAGAAGACATTCCTCTCTGGCATAGGCCTGTGCCAGCTATATCTATACATTGTGATAGTCAAGCTGCAATAGCTAATGCTAAAAATAGCAATTATAATGGAAAATCCATTCATATTCGGAGAAGACACAATTCTCTAAAAACAACTAATCTCGAATAGCGTTATTTCTGTTGACTTTGTGAGGTCTAAGGAGAATATCGCGGACCTTTTGACGAAAGGCTTGTCCAGGGAGATAATTAGTAATGTATCGAGGGGGATGGGACTTAAGCTCATCAATTAAAACTTGCCATGAAGGATACTCAACCTTGCTGACTGGAGATCCCAAGATCAAGGTTTTGAATGAGACAACTAATTTGTGGCGGGTAAAAATTAAACACTATCAGAGAATTATTTTCTCTGTCCCTTCCCTATGGTGTAGACGTGATAATGTGACTACATGTGAGGATGACTTATAGTAAAGTCTTAATGAGTTCTATAGTTTCAATTTAAGATTGAAATGGGGTGTAGCAGTTAACACTCTTGATATAACTCACCTATATGAATGAGGAAGTGGGTCGCTTCCTATGAGAACTTAGCTGATTCTCTAGAGCATTCTGAGAAACGGGATATGTCCAGGGCCAAAACGGACACAAAGTCGTGAACTTAACAACTCTTGAGAGATATCTCGCGTAAGGAGCTATTGATGAATTACACCAAACGATGACAGTTTAAGACATCGCGTTCACTGTCCATCAAGTAGTTCAGGTACTTCTCACTAAGCAAAGGTTCAATTCCATATGGACACCTATTGCTTAAGAGGTATTTCTCGTTTTCCGGTTTTCTGATTTATCGCTTTCTTCATTCATGTGGGGGATTGTTAGAATTAAAAAATGATTTATTACAAAAAATTGTTTTGTTACCTAATTTATCTTGATGGGACCAAATGGTCACTAGCCTATATTGAGGGTGGAAATAACAAATCCACTTTTCACTTCTATGTGAATGAGAAACCTTTGGTTTGTCCCACATTGGACAAACCAAGGATGAAGTCTATCCATATTACCACAAAGATTGCACCTAAGGGAAAGAACTTGTGTATTGGATATGGACTAAGGGAATGGGCTAGTGGGCAAACTCACACATGTGCGGTGCTTCGCACCGAATCACGCGGGCCGATGACTTGTGGAGCTTGCGTATGCGTGCGTGTGTTTTTGTGTGAGCTGGCATGTGCCTGACGAGTGCCCGCGCGTGAGCTCGACGTGTGCGCAGCGTGTGCCAGCGTGTGCCTATCAATACTTAATGTTTTTTATTTTAAATTCCTATAATAAATATTAAAAACTGTTTTATTATTTATGGGAATTAAATAAAAATATTTTTCATAAATACAATTTAATTTTCTTATCTCAAATTTGCCTATAAAGGAAAAAGAAAAATTTCATTTTCAACTTACCCTAGTCGCAGCTACTATCCTGACGACTTTTCCCATTTTCTCGCTTTGTTTGCGCACGTAGTTTTATTTTCTATAAATCTTATTCGGCTGTTAAGTTCGCAACGGGCCAACGAGTTTTGCTAACTGGGTTGGTATCAGGTGGTTTTATCTTGGATTCGATTTGTCATCTCTAAGGGTATAGCAACACTTTTCTAAAGGTGTACCTGACAAATATCGAGTTAAGGGCAGTCTGTTGAACAGGCGACTCCATCTTTCTGTGTGTGTGTGATTGTCTGAGTGTTCCGTTTTTCTAACCAATAACCCATTTCTAGTCTCTGTTTGGTTTGCTCATTGTTACAGGAACATGTTGCGGGTCTAACAACTGATGATACAAATATCAATTTGTTGTTCATTCTTAAACTCATTACATCTTTGTCCCTGCAAGCATTCAAATTCCTACACACCTAGATCCAATTAAATTCATTAACCTATTCATTCTAATCACTCACAAATTGTTTTACATATCTTTGTTGGGTGCAATAATCAAAAATGAAGAAAATCAAATAAACAAAGGTTGTTGATACTTATCTCTTAAACGAAAGTGATTCGTCAAAACGGATGATCTCCTCGTATCTCCGCAACATCAAGATGGTATGTAATAAAACTTTGGAAAAACAGGGTGAGTCACGTGTTCAACACGCTGTCCTTAAGACATTGGCGCCGGGCTACACTCAACAGTGATGCTATAGCCTCCACAGGGAGGATGCCTCCAGGATAAAACACCCTACTACCCCTACTACTAGCACTCGTAGTAGATGCTCAACTTGAGCTTGGCAACTCGGAAAAAATCCTTCAAAGAAAATCTCAAAAAACTTAAGAAAGATAATAAAAAATTATTATTATTTTGGTCTCTCCAAAAATATGGAGAAACCATTTTTCCTTGGATGTCAAAATAGGTTGAGAAAAATTTGATTATATAATATCTTAATACAACTTAAGAAGTGGAAACTCCCCAATGTGGGACTAAAGTGTTTCATTCACAAAAGAAAACAAAGGAAAAACCAAAACATGTAGAGTGACCAATAGGTCAGAAGCTCGAACCCAAATAGGCACAATATTTTATATTTTAATAAAAGATTTAAAACTCATTTTCTTATCCATTGTTTTCCAACAATCCCCCACATGAATGAAAACCTCATTAAAACATGAAAAACACAAATAGGTCTTGGTAAACCAACACCCTAAATACCATGACCCGACTTGACTGAACAATCAGATGGACCGTGCGTGTGTTGAAATCATACTAGCCATTCCAATATCCTCTCCTTCACATAAAATTGTGTTGACCCCAGGGTCATACTATTAATTGCATAAATCATAATAGTATAAAGAGCTTTCACCTTTAGTTTCCCATAGTGGGACTAAAGGTTTCGTTCACCAAAGTGAAAATGAGCCAGTGATCCCTTAGCGACCCTTAGCGGGACTAAATCATAATAGTATTAGTAATACCAAGACCATAGAAAACAACATAAAAATCATTTTCTCAAAATGAATTAAATCTTGATGAAAAACTGAAAATCACATAGAAAACAGGAAATACCATTTAGGCAAGGGTGTCCATGAGGTCTTGAACCTTTGCTTAGTGAGAGATTACCAGAACTACTCACTAGAGACAGTGAACACGATGTCTTGAACTGCTAGCGTTTGGTGTAATTTGCGATAACCACCACACATGATATCTCCAAGGTTGTTGCCAAACTCGTGCGGTTGCGCTCATTTTGTCCCTGAGCAAATATCCCGTTTCTCAGAATGCTCTATAGAATCAGCTCAATTCTCATAGGAAGCGACCCACTTCCACATTCAGATAGGTGGGTTCTATCAAGAGTGTTTACTGCTATACCCCACTTCAATCTTAAATTGAAGCTATAAAACTCATTAAGACTTAAAAAAAGTCATCCTTCACATGTAGTCACACTATCACGTCTACACCATAGGGAAGGGACAGAGAATAAAATTCTATAATAGTGTTTTCTTTAACCCACCACAAATTAGTTGTCTCATTCAAAACCTTGATCTTGGGATCTCCAGTCAACAAGGTTGAGTATCCTTCATGACAAGTTTGTTTAATGAGCTTAAGCCCCATCCCCCTCGATGCAATAACAAACCATCTCTCTAGATTATCCTTTCGTCAAAGGATCCACTAATTTTTCTCTTGACTTCACTAAGTCAACAAAAATCACTTTATTAGAGAGTAGTTGTCTTACCGAATTAGCCTTCTCCGAGTTTGTCTAGACTTTTCCAGTTGCTCATTTACTTTAGAATTACATAGGCAATTGAGTTTCAACAATGATGGCCACATGCTTCGGTTATAGAGGAATGCCTTAAAAAAAAGATTTATCCATTCAACTTCCTCTCATGCTTTAAATTAAGCGAGCGAACTCTGATTTCATCTTAGTCGAGTTCCTCATGTTTGTTGGAATATTTCCAACTACTGATACAACTTAAGAGGGCGCACACATAGGCTAAGACTCTCCAAAGCCTGAAATCACAACATCTTTTAAGGTCAGTCCAATATGTATCATGCACATACACAATTTTAAATGTACCTCAAGTACTGCAAATTTCTGATCAGATCGTCCCACTAATTCTTCTGGGGTCACAAATGTATTTGTACACCGAATTCGCTACACATTTAAAACACACATTAAATGTATCGAGTTTGACGAAGACCATTTCCGTCAGAATTTCTTCTGATTCCAATGATCCTTTAGATCATGCTTGTCTATAACAACTTAGTCTTTCAATCAAATCGTAAAAGTCACATGTTTTCTAGGTGGTTGTAAAGCATATAAAGGCATATACAAGATACATGTACTAAATACTAGCACGGTCAATACATTTTCCTCAAAAGGTTAGTGCCATATATATCACATATTTGAAATTAAATATGTACCTCAAGCATCCCAATTCTCTTGTCCTTTGATCAGAGCATCCCTGTGATTCTCCAAGATTAAAATGGGAAACATGCACACCTATTTTACAACACGCATTAAACACATTTGACAGAAACTATATAATCAAAATTTGATTTTGGTTCATTCTGGTCCTTTAGACCACGTCAACAACATATTTGTTTCCTGTCAAACTTTAAACAATACAAATTTGTTAAAGGTTGTAAAACACATAATAAAGGCATGCTAAACATATGCACCTTCAATAGATTTAGTGTAAATTCACTTATCAAAATTCATTAGTGTCACATCACTAGGAATCATCATCATCATATAACAATATTGTTAGGTCAATGACTTATTGTTTGGTTCAAGTCAAGTATATATAGGTGTAATCAGTTTGTACCTTTAACCCCTAGCGCTAACAAACCTTTAAGTTTTGTCCACCTTTGACTAACCATTTAAATAAACTGCCTCAACATCCATCTAATGTAGCATACTGACAATAATGGCAAACAATGTCTGACGTAGTAATTTTAGTGTCATGTGAGTATTTGCCAAGAAATCACTACTTTATTCTCTAATAACAATTTCACAAACTCAAGTCTTTGTCTGACTTATTTTATCTCATGTAAGAATCCAACCTCTGAAAACTGTTGTCGAGAACTCAACATCCTCAAAAATAAAATTCATTTTATTCAAATGTTGTTCAATTCAGAACTTACAAGTTATCATACTACAGTTCTGGTGATCATATGCAATGATTTGCTTAAGAAAATCGACTTTTCACTCTCACCTTAGACCCCCACAATTGAGGTCTACATGGTAGGACACATATAAGTTTAGGATCTTCTATATATATGCTTGAAAAATCAAACAAACACTTGTTTCCATCTTATACCCCCCATAGTTTCTCAATGTAAGAAACTACAATTATGTGTCCTTTAGGTTGCATCTAACTAAGACACACCATATAATGATACTCTATACCAACATTATGATATAACATGTTCATGTATTCATTTCTAATTCATTGACGATTTTTCCTTTTATCTACTATTGTCTTGTTCTATTAAGCTAACATTCAAAGCATCACAAGACCATATTTCTAAGTATAACATTTCATAGTAACTTAGGTAGATAGCATTTGACACTAATTTTAAATCTCAATGAACATATTGAAAATGATATCATAATTTGATTAATGTCCATACCTAACAAGCCTTGCACATCATTACCTATTCCTTCAACTGTTTTGATAGTTGAGTTATTCATGAAAATGCTTTTGCATCTTTCCCATTCTTGGTAGAAGACAAAACATGTCTTTTCTGGAGCACACATTCCAGCACTTCCGGCATTTACCAACCAATTTTTTTTATCATCTCCACTGAAAAGTAAAATTACTTAACACGTTAAGAATGTCAATTGTTCCATTCAAATTTGAATAAACAATTCTATATTCCGAGGAGATAAGCAGACAACTAAAAACAGAAGTTATCACAGATTAACACTTAATCTATCATTCAATTTAAGATGATAAAACTTCTTCCCAACTAGGATTCAAAAAATTGGTTGATACTCTCGTTTTACATATGTAATATCAAATTATCAATAGATAATAAGTGTTCATCTTATCAAAATGTTTATTACCAAAATTTATTTATCAAGTTACTTAAGTCTCTCTCCATATTAGACTATCACAATCATTAATAAGTAATAAAATTTGGTAATAAAACACCCAAACACTTTTGTGTACATACATATCAATTAAAACACATGTGGTCGCTTAACCTTCTTGTTGCACTAGTTACTAAAAGATACTTTATACCTCACTATCCATATGACTATGGTACACTAGTATCTTATGATTCTCATATTCTCAACAAAAGGTAACATATTCGAAATGATTTAGCAATCACCATTGAAATTACTAATGCACAATTATTAACCAATCATGTGATTCACGCCAATTGATACTACATAAAGCATATATAATCAAAGTGATTTATAACATAATGCACAGTTCATACACAAGTAATTCAACATCTCATTATTCATTAACAATGTGATACTAATCTAACACATAAGAGATTATCACTTTAAGTCAGAAAAATCAATTTGTTACTTGCTCTAATTTGTTTATGAGAAATATTTCAACTAAATTGAAATCTCAAGTCTATTATGGATAAAAATACTCACTAACACTGGTTTTCATAAGGTGACAAAGTACCACTATAAATTGTTGCAAGATCTCATACTAAACTAGAGCTTAGATACAGTTATTGATATTCTAGACAAACATGCACAACATCTTTGCAAATACCATATCTCACAAACCACAAGTCCGAATCAAAAAAATTAAATATGAGTTTTGAAGATAACATCTAGATCTACTAACTTCATTTGAATCACCATATCAAAAAACTCATAGTTACGTCAGAAAAACTAATTTAGTCAACAATATTTTTCTGCCCGTCAGAATTTTTCAGGAACGTTTCTCAGTTTTGTAAAATATCTAAAAAATACTTTTACAACTCCAAAAATTCTGATTTTTTGTGTGGGTAACTATCAGGATGTATGTTATACTAGTAAAATAATTTATCGAAATTCCTTCTAAGTTAAGATATATACTCGAAACTCTACAACTGCCCAAAAAACTCAATTTTGTTTTTCCACTTCAAAATTAACATCCTTAATTTTCGAATATAATATCAACGTCAACGATTCACAAAATCGATCATTCATTTATGATTATTACTAAATTATAATGTCTTAAGATTGTTGGGTGCAATAATCAAAAATGAAGAAAATCAAATAAACAAAGGTTGCTGATACTTAGCTCTTAACGGAAGTGATTCGTCGAAACGGATGAGCTCCTCGTATCTCCGCAACATCAAGATGGTATGTAGCAAAAATTTGGAAAAACAGAGTGAGTCACATGTTCAACACGCTGTCCTTAAGACATTAGCGCCCGGATACACTCAAGAGTGATGCTATAGCCTCCACAGGGCGGATGCCTCCAGGATAAAACACCTACTACACCTACTACTAGCACTCGTAGTAGATGCTCAACTTGAGCTTGGCAACTCAGAAAAAACCCTTCAAGGAAAATCTCAAAAAACTTAAGAAAGATAATAAAAAATTATTATTCTTTTGGTCTCTCCAAAAATATGGAGAAACCATTTTTCCTTGGGTGTCCAAATAGGTTGAGAAAAGTTTGATTATATAATCTCGTAATACAACTTAAGAAGTGGAAACTCCCCGATGTGGGACTAAAGTGTTTCATTCACAAAAGAAAACAAAGGAAAAACCAAAACATGTAAAGTGACCAATAAGTCAGGAGCTCGAACCCAAATAGGCACAATATTTTATATTTTAATAAAAGATTTAAAACTCATTTTTTAGCCATTGTTTTCCAACAATTTTCTCGGTCCAACAAACCCAAAACAGATTCATAGCCTTGTTCCATTGTCTTTCGGGCCCATCTTCCATCATTTGTTTCAACAGACTCAAACACTTGAAACCCATCATTTATAATCTATCCAGAATTCTAATACTTCAACAATCTCATCTAAAATCAACACCAGCAACATCAATTTTTTTCATGTACTCTGGATGACATTTTAAGTTATAACTCAATATCTTTAACTATAAACTCAGGTTGGAATCAAACCCAACTTTTATTAACCTTTCAAAATCTAAGTCACCATCTCCCTCTCTTGATTTCACGGCCTTCATATATAATTGAACCACATTATCTTCTCCACTGTCTCACAACATCAAATTACCTTTGAACTGCACCCATAATTCCCTTATAAGATAAATTTTTCGTTGCTGCTATTCTCAAACTCAGGTCTTAATGAAACCCAACTTCATGTGTTCTTCCTTGTCCCTTAACTTGAACAGAGCCATGGCATGACTGGCGGAATGAAGCATCTCTCGATTGTGAGCTAAAGAGAGAAACTGGTCATAAACTAATTGACCTAGTTTGAGGTTCGAATGATAGTCGATGGTGTCCCTTAGTAATCAGCTGGCTCAATATGGTTGCCCCACAGTAATTATCTATTTTGAACACTTTGCAATATTGTGTGCTTGTTTTTACTTGTATCCATCAACACCTAAAGTCTCTAAGCAATGAATTAAGCCCATATTTCTCTTATGTTGCTTCTCATGACACCAATGTACCTATAAAACTCAAAATTAACAAATGTAATATACAAAAAATACAAGAGAAATAACAAAAAAAATCGTAATCAATTGATACTAATTAAGGTGTTTTAAGACATCTATCAGTAGCGATAGTCTTCACGACGGATTGTGAAGCAACTATTGACAATGGAGTTTTGTTAAAGAATTCGCGTGTGTTGGCCATATTGGTTGTAGGCGCAGGGATAATGAAGAAACTGAGTACCTAAGGGTTACTTTGTTCAGTCTCAACAACACGAGGTTGCATTGTAGACAAGAGTATAACGGCTTAATTATGAGAGTATTCATAATTGGACTAAGTCTCAGATGTTTTCTGTAAGGTTGTTTTCCTCGTTAATAAAATATTGTGTTTCTATGTTGTTTACTTTATTTTCACATTATATTGATCATCCTTACAATTAAAGTAAAAAAACTTATACGTTAATCATACCTTGATTGATTTCGTAATTCATTCCTTTTTGAACATAAATTATAAACAAGGTCACCTTGTCAGTTTAATGTTAACGATATCAAAAAAATAATATATAAGATGTGTTTTAATAAGTCAAACAAAAAATAATTTGTGGTGTAATTAGTACCCTCGTCTTTTAAAGATTATATCATAATTTTCACTTTCTAATAAAGAGATTATTTTTGACTGCTTATGGTAATTTTTTTAAATTTTATTAGTTTGGCGACTAAATAACTCCAATTCAACAACTACCATTATCTAAACCGTACATCTAAGAAATTAGTAAGTCATCTTGGGGTGTATGTGAACATCTAAAGAGTAAATAGTTAGTCTCACCACCTATTATATTGGTGTCAAATTGTTGTGATTTGGTTGTTAATACGATTATTTTTATAGTTGTGTCATATATATATATATATATATATATATATATATATCTTATGTGAATATACGCAAAAATGTTACCATGAGAATAATTGATCACTAATTTAGATGATCGAAATTGAAAGAAGTAAAATATTAATGAGATACCAATTAAACATTTTATTCATCAATTAAAATACACCAATTTATTTATTTAATATAAATACATAAATAAAATTATGATGGATTTATGAATGTAAAATGAATTTGGTACGGACATAAATATTTCCTCGAAGAATAAATCCATTGACACGAAAGTAAGATAGGTTTGGGCAGTTAGTGCGTGAAATTCGGGAAATGTAACTAAACTTTCCCCCCATATTGTACCCATTAAAAATCTTAATAAAAATATGTCATGATGTATTAGTTGAAAATAATTTACATTTGATATTGACAAATAAGTAAGTTTATATTATTAACTAGGTACACCGGGGCCGTAGCCCAAGTTCAACCTCTTTGAATTTTTCTTTTTATTGTATGATAAAACTCCTAAACATTTAAGATGGATCGAGATGTTGAAAACCAATCAAGTCTACGCCTATAGAAATTTGATTCAAAGATATGTAACGATCAAGGACTTTGCAACTTAAAGTGGGTAGGGTGTGGACACATTGCATTGCCCATTAGCTCAAAACAGATTGAGGCCAGTCTGGACTGAAATTCAAACAACGGTACTGCTCATTGCCTTGTCTCAAACTAACATGAACAGAAAATGAACGATGCCCATTGCCTTATCATGGAAAAGTAATTATAAAGGCAAATATCCGAGCAATGGAAAGTGCAGTGTGCCCGGTGTGTTATGCCCACTGTTTTTCGAATTTATCGATTAACACTTGTGGATTTCATAAATTGTTATTTCATACATCTCTTACAGTAAAAAATTGCTCATTTATCGATTAACACATGGATTTTATAAATTGTTATTTCATACATCTCTTACGGTAAAAAATTGCTCTTGTATAAAAAGGGCAAAAAAAGAAGATAATTGTAATTATAATACCAGCTAGAATCACAATCTTTGATCTGGCATAACAATGACACCACTTTCTACATTACCTTATCCTTTATGGTTTCCCTCTTGTATTATGTCGTCACTTCCTTGGTTGCCCTCTATTTCATGGTTACCACCACTTTCTACATTACCTTCTCCTTCATGGTTTCCATCTTGCATTCTATCGTCACTTCCTTGGTTGCCCTCTATTTCATGGTTACCCTGTTGAACTCCATCATCACTTTCTTGGTTACCATGTTGAATTCTATCATCACTTCCTCGGTTATCCTCTACTTCATGGGCACAACAGAGGTATATCGCCATTTTCTAGCAAGGGTTCTTCCTCCATGTAATCTTTATCGGTGAGGATGTGGTAGAGCTCTGTTTGCATCTGCAACAATGGAGAAACATTTGGGTTTGAGCCCAGAGAGAACGACTCTTCCAGTAAACTTATTGCTCTCTCCCTTCAGTGTCTCTGCATAACAAAGTAAAATGATTGCATGAGAACACGAATTATTGTGATGTTAAAACCATGTTTACAGAAATAATCAGACAACCTAATGAGAACAAATACATACCCAATCTTCATAGTCGAATCCACCAGTACTCAGCTTTTGAATTCTAGACAATTTATCAGGGTTTTGTACTCGAGAATGACCAACTGTTTTGTACCACTCCATATATGTAGTCACAATCTGACGGCCTGATCATAGAATGCCAACGCTCACCCCCATTGATTATTCGATACCATAACAACAACACCATGTTGTAACGAGAGATCGAACGAGAACAATAATAGAGATCGAAACACAGAGATTTACGTGGTTCACTAACTGTTACGTTAGCTACATCCACAACAGAGAAAGCAGAGTTTTATTATAGAGCAGAATACTGAATTACACACACATTCTAGGTACAACATGTGTATATATATAGGGCAAAGAAATAAACCCTAATTCGACTAGAAAACCGAAAACGAATCCAGCGATAATACATTACGTATACCGTTTAGGCGGGGAGCGCTGCCCCCCTAGCCCCCCCGCCGGGGGCGTCGCCCCCTCGGACTCCCCGTAGTATTCCGGCCAACGACTGATTCAAGGCATATCAACACACCATATTAAGTAACACCAAGATCAGTTACTGGAGCACCACTTTCAGCTGCTTCCTGATCCTTGAATTCCTAAATCCCTGTAGAAAAATAGATCCACTTGAATACATCAATTGCCAAATAAGATCATTGATATAACATTTAAAAATGCCTAGTACCATTCTGTTATCGTGGTCATATGCGCTTAGGTGAACTTCATATCATATTACCCATTTGTACTATTTGCTGCAAAGATCAATATAGAACAACTTTTGGAATTCTCAGTCTTACTTTGAAATTTCCGCTACCACCTGAATTTTCAATAAATTCACGAAGCAGGTAATAAAATGTTTAGGAAATTCTCAAGACCCTCCAATTTGGATGCTTCCCTCGGACAACATTCCACTTGATAAACATTCATGTTCTTGATTAATTGTCAAGATTGCTTGCACAAAGTCGTTTCGGGCCTTACAGACCTTGTCCTGCAGCTAGGCTGCTTTCAAATGATTCCTTGCAGCAAGCCCAGGTAGAGAGCCTAAGAGCTGCCAACATTTCCAAGGAAACACTGAAAAATTCAACAAATACTTGAAAAGCAAAACCAACTCATTAGTTTATTGATGTAATTTATACGATGTACTCCTAAGGAATTTTAAACAACCTTGTTGGCAGTGGTTACTTTAAGGAAAAAAATTGTCCCGATATAAATATTTCCAATATCAACACCTATTTTACGCACTAAAAAATACACTGCATACATTTAGGATTTTTCAAAAGATAGTTCTTGATTTAGAGATTAGAAGATGAACCTGTAATAGATAACTTTCATGTTGTTTTGCAAGATTTTAGCATTAAAGTGTTTAGGACAAAATCTTCACTTTCTTGTTGGAGTGCCGAGAAACTCTAGGATGTAGTGTTTCTTCTTCTCTCATTGAAATAACACAGAACTCTTTCCGATGCCTTCGTTTTTCTTAAGCTCTCACACGACAAAGGAAGTCAAATGGGGAAGAGCAAAACATTATTGCTACTACTAAGTCATTCCAGGAATTTATAGTGAAAATGCGCAGGATATGCACCTGCACAAAACATTGAGATAAATATTAAACATGTTACTGCATCAAAGAGTTTCAATCAGTTTAAGCAAAAAATAAGAAGTCCACCTTAACAAATCTTTTCCAACTTGGTCTGACTTATTTTGATGAATAAAAATTATACGTGCAAACACACATTAATGTATCAGTAACTGTTGGCTTTCATAACTAGAAAATATAGAGAGGTCCGAAGATAAAACTTTTCTAAAATTGCATCATTATTGCACTAAGACAAACTTTATGTTTGCTTCCAGATGGATATATCTAGAAACAACGAAACCCAGATATCATTACGGCTGGATTCTGTGCATAACAAACTCTAGAACTCAAGTAAATAAGAATCTCATTTAATGTCCAATTCACTTGTAATTGAATCAAAAGAGAATATAATTCCATGAACAAACACGACCGAAAGCAACTTCACTTCAAAGAATAATATCAAATTATTTTATCAGTTCCCAGAAAAGGGAAATTATACTTTGATTTCAAACTACTCAATTACTTAAGCTTCAAGAGATTACTCTTAACACTTGAAGATAAAACGAACTTCCACAAAATCACAGAAAACCCTTAAAAAATAGAAACATTGAATCAAACAATTAATATTCTTAAATTTGAAATGAATATATGCACTAAATTCTTAAGTTCTCTGAAGACTGGGAAGAAACATAGTAAAGAAATTGAGGAAACAACTAATTGGTACGAAAAAAGGAGGTTTTCTTAAATGAATACAGTTGGTGTCCTTCTTATCGAGTACCTTTCTAACATATGCTGCTTATAAAGTCCATTAAAATTTAAAACATCAAACATGCAATCCAACTTTGAACCAAAAGAATTGGAAAAATGATAATTCTAACAAAAAAAAAAGTTATCTAGTTCCCTTGTACTTGGTCAAATCATAGAGTTACCATGTTGTTAGTATGAACCTAAACAACTTGAACCATGATCAAAGCATGACACAGATAGAGAAAGGGGGATAAATTGAAAAGAGGTACCTTTAAAGATTTCATTCTTAAGATTATATTCAGAAGAATTAATTGGTGGATGAAAGCTTAGTTTTCTTTAATCAATTGTGAATTAAAGCTTGTCTGCAAAACCCAAGTTCATCCGTAATCCCAAGTTCCCTTGCACTTTTGAGATGGAATTTGCTATCACACAGACAATTAGAATAAATAACTAAGGTAATATGGAGATATGATGAAAATAGCAATAGAGATAGAAATTAAGCGACAAAAGTCAATGAGAAATCTCATATGTCAGAACCGTTATTCATAGTTAGTATGTGCATGGATAAATTATAATTTTATTTAGTTTTTTTGAGACAGTAATAGGTTTGAAGAGAGCAACAAATAAAATTTGATACATGCTCTACAATGTTGCAAACCCTGGATGCAGAAAGCTCGGTGGTACTTGATATGAGCAGACGACACCTTAGGTGACCCGAATTCAGGCACCTGACGACTCAAATCTCCCCACTCTTAACTAAGATGAAACTCAAGGCTGGGATACAGGTCATGTCAATGTATTTCTTAGTCCATAAGTTCATCTCTCTTAAAGGGGCAACCAATGATTTTGGAGATCTAAATATTTTTGATGGATGTTGGTTGTCCACTTGCATTGAACTACCATCTTGACCACTGTAGCCAGGCCCATAAGTTCATATCTTTTAGTGCATTCCACCTCCACCAAGAAAAGAGAAATAGAGAATACAATTCAGAAGAAAGAAAGCCATGGTCTAGCCCATAAGTTCATATCTCTTAGTGCATATTACCTCCACCCAGAAAAGAGAAATAGAGAATACAATTCAGAAGAAAGAAAGCCATAAATGAGTAGCCAATTCAAACGAAAACAACTAAATACAACTTTTAAAAGTGATGAATACAGATAAAAACTATAAGGGTTTATATTTCCACAAAACATCTTTGTCGTCTGATAGAATTAAAACTATGAAGCTTTAACACGACTCCATTAAGTGAATGAGAGTATATAATAGAACAGTTCATGAGGAAAAGGCTATCAATCAAACCATATGGACAGGCACCCGAAAAATAGGGCATGCTTACATATTGTATTTGCTGAAGGAAATGAAAATATGTGAGTGTGTAATAGTATACTGATAAAAAGGGTAGGAGGTCTCAAACATAGTTGTAAGTGTTGTGTCGACCATTAATAATAGTATACTGATAAAAAGGGTAGGAGGTCTCAGACAGGACAACAACTTAAAGTTGCAGGGCTACCTAGATAAAATAAATTTAGAGAGATAACCAATAGTAGGTGCACATTAATTTAAGGCCAGGACAGCACATTTGCACTCCTAATGTCATAACATGAAATACCAAATTTGAAATAAATATTGTAATATCAACTAAATGTACCTGATATAGTGAATGAGGTGGTGGATGATTTGGCAGTGGTGCTTTTCCCTGTTGAAAAGAAGAACCAATGTTATCAGAAGGTTTATTTCCTGACTGAAAACATTCCAAAATTAATTAACTTGGTCAAATTTCAAGTTTGTTTCCTGACTTGATTGCACTGGATGTTGAGGAGCTGTGACATAGTATGTTGGATGCTTGGCATGTGAATAAAGGAATTCAAAAAATTAATCAACTTCCTCACTAAGAACAAAACGGTTCGTCATCATAGAAAAAAATAGTACACTCAATTTACAGTTACACTCCACTACCATATTGTTTAACTTGATTTCAATTTGTCGCCCACACTACCAAGTAGTGTATTCCCAGTTGCAATTTACGCCCTAACTTACAGTTTTAGAGATTTGTCGATGCGTAATACTCACAAAAAAAGGCTACTGCAATATCTATCAGAAAGCATGTTGTACTAACTGAATGAAAAAATAGATTCAAAATGTATGTACTTTCAAAAGAGGTGAATGTGCAAAATCCAGCAAACGAAGACCAATAAAAGAAGTAAGAGCATGTGTATTAGAAAACTTGGCCATTTACCTTATCTTCAACTCATCGCTAGGGGCGATCTGTCACTAATTTGATATTTAAAATTTATCTGCAGTATCACTGAGAATGTAAAAGGTTGAACCCCTGGTATTGCGCAAAAAACAGTAAGAATCTCTGTTTACTTAGCCAAATACAAACTTCCAAATTCGCCTTAGATTTTTTCAATACTATTTAAAATATTAAATACGTCGTTATTGCAATACCTAGTGTTGGACGGTATAAAAAGAGAAACAAAAGAAGAGAGGAGTTACTTGAGCATCTCTGCAAAACTTATAACTTCATCAATTCAGGTATGGCATTTGCAATCTTAGATACAAAGCTATTAGTTCCTTCATCCCACCTGCAACACATAATTCCTCATCATTGAGAAGGATAGAAGCGGAAAAAAAGCAAAAGCAATGTCGTCAAATGTAGTATTAGCAATTGAATTTCCTATAATTATAGTGTTTCAAATTAGCAACAAACATAAATACACGCATGTGTACTCAGTGGGAAGCTACATACATCTTTACCTCTATTCAAAAAAACACTTATATTCATTATATTACGCATGAATTTTCTTTTACCAATGCTCACACAATGTTCTGGTAGCATGGTGTTCCAAGTATTCCCTGCTTATATGCAGCTACCAACAATTGCTCGTTCGAGAAATCAAGACCAATAACCTACAGACTGCAAACAAAAACAAAAATCGCAAACAAAACAACAATCAAATATCATCTATCGTCGTGCTAGCCTCAGCATCTCGCAAAAGTGTGAGGTAGCAATCAAATAAATTAGAGACTCTTAAAAAGACACTTAGAGAGTAAATTTTGATTCTACAACTTTTTTTGGGAACCAATCTTCATCAGAGAAAAGAGAAGTTAAATCTCCACTCTTACAACATATATCCAATACATAGCCCCCCTTTCTTGCTCTGCCAAATCTCAACATTCACATTTTCAAAATTAAGATTAAAAAGAACAACAAAGGATCAAACTTAAATCAAGAAATGTCATTTAGTACTTACCCACTCAAGTTTTTTATGCACACTCTAAATCAAAATCTAATAATTACTTTTGAGGATTTAAAAAAATATGTCATGCGCACGTGTTAAGCCCAATTGAAAAATCTTTATAACTCATCACTGGTTCCTCAAATCCATCACAGGGTTGTTGGTATGGATAAAACCTAAATACATCTTTATCATGTGTTGACACGACAAAATGAAGGTTTTGACAATACATTCAACTGTTAGCTATATAGCTAATTCACGTCACTTGGACATAGATAAATTAATAGTTCAAAAAATATGTATTGATCTAATCATAGACAAAATCGAAACATGGAATCAGGTGATTCTCGTCAAAAGTAGAAAGGGTCCTTCCAATAATGGATATTGCTTGCTCACATGGGTTGGGAGAATCTCCTATGTGATGAATTGATTTATGGTTGAATGCTCTAGCACCTGTCCATCCATCGCAAGACAATAGAGCGGTCAAACTGTAACTTGAGAAAGTATAATAGGAAGGTACGGCAAACAAAACAACAAATCCAACAAAAAGAAAGATATATATGATTTCTGATGTCTCAATTGACAAATGAAATGTAACAATACCAAGGATGGCTTACCTATGGATCAAAGCCCTGAAAAAAACTTAACTGTAATAGCCTCAGCAGTGAACATTACGGTCTCACCTAGATGCAACATGAGCTGTATCAATTCTACCTAAAACAAAACCCAAAGTATAAAGATCAAAATTGAAACTACAAAATAATTGAATTCTTACCTAAATATATTTGTTTCCCACAAACACAATGTTTGTTCATCAAAATCTAAAACAAAAATTAGAATACCTAAAAAATTAGTAAAACATAAAAAAGAGCAATAAGAATTAACACAAAAATTGCTTTTGAATGTCTTTTGATCGGCATCTGTATAGATGAAAGGATCACGATATATATATATATATATATATTTGTACAAAGCATTTGGAGGATTTAGATTACTATAGCTTCCACTATAATAAGTAGGAACATCTTAGTCAGTAGTGTTAAAAGAAAGAAGATGATTAAAGAAGCACGAACTTGAGGGAAGCATATAAAATTTCCTCTATGAATCCCTTTTGGAGCTGAGTCGGAATATTGGTCATGTCAGTACCTCGAAATTGAAACGAAGATACGATAATAACAAACACCAAATATAATTATAGATTTTACTTTCTGAACCGTCCAAAATAATCAAACAACAAATTGACTAAACTGGTGTCATCTATAACATAATTAGATATTCCCAGGAAGATATAGTGGTCATAATATATCTAAACCTTTTAGTAGTTAATGTCATCTGATCGTCTCGAAAGTTTTACGGTAACTTTATGACTCGTATTACACTCCATTTAAAAAAAATCATCACATTATAACGGTTCATTAAAGAGATATACACATTACAACATGACCATTTTCAGTATTGATGTACATAATTCAATCACGATTACCCCACACTTTGGGGTACCTAAAATGATCGCATATTTTTGTTATTTTTACAGCTGAATCATCACCAAAATGGGTTCCTCATATCCAAAAATCATAGAAATCCATGCAGTCTAAGTACCTCATTTTAATATCAAGAACCCTACGATGTTGTCCAAATTATGTAGATAGGTTCTCTGTACTACAACAGTTTCTACCACTTTTGCTAGTCCGATTATCCTGAAAATTTAATCGAGATTTTCAGGAATATTTAAGCATAACATATCCAAAATTCATTGAGTTCTAACGGTTAGATTTGAACTTATGATTCCAACAGTGCATATGTTCTAGGTGTTAGAAAAACAAATTCGTAATTCAAACTAAGGTTTCATCACCTATACTATGTTCCCAAGTAGTTCTGACATTGAACTCAATCACCTGTAACCAAGACAGATGCTAGAAACAGAACCTGCATAACATAATACTAATAAGCCATCAAAATTCATAAAAGAAATATGTGAATAAAGCAATAAGAACCTTTAACCCGTTTTTCTCTTCTTTCAGACATTTTATCGAACACTTGAAATGCAGTTTTGTGGTGATCCAAAGTTGTGTGTTCTCTTGTTGTGTTGAGCTCATTTAACAGCCTCTTTACCTGCAATTTCGGATTAAAAAGCCATTCATCACACAATTGATTGCCAAAATTCCACTTCCCTTGTCGAATCACGACCAAAACGTCAAATGTAGATTCTTACGGAAATTTTACTAAAACCAACAATCATCCAATCAATATATTAATTATATAAAACCAAGAGAAAGAGTTGGTTTGTGTAAGATAACACTTGGGTTGTCTTCAAACAGTTTTTCAATCGAAAGAAATGGCATGAATAAAGCTTGAAACACATTAAGTAGGGTAAGACACCAAATATGTACCAAGTACCCATGATCCAGTAGTAAAACTCATAAACAGATGTTAACCAAGTCTAGGTTGAAAGGAAGTTAGGCAAAGCCAGTAGCTGTGCAGTACATTTCGGCCCAAATGGCCGGAATTTCGCCGGAATTTCGGATTTCGAGGTAAAATTGAAACGAAATCCGGTATAACGGTACGACCAATTTTTTTTTTTTTAAATAAAATAAAAAATTATCCTTGTTTTAGAGTTTTAAATTGCTACTCATATTTTTTATGATATTTTAGAATTATATATGGACATGATAATATCTATAATTAATCTAATGATCTCGATTAGAATTGTAATATTCTTGTTTAATTAGCATTTTAGACGATGAACTTTGAAGTTGTCTTGTTTCTCTTGTGTTTCCAGTTTGAACTTTGTATGAAATTTATGGATCTATATATTTTAGATGATTACTAGTTTTTCTTTCTAAACTTTGTGAAAAACGTTTGTTATAACGTGTTAAAATATATTTATAGTTATAAAATGTGAACTAGTATTCTTTTATAAAATTATAGGTATAAAATATATGGACCGATATTTCACCGATATTTGAAACCGAAATTTCTCCGGCATACCAGTGTATCGCTCTCGACCGGTACGAACCGAAATCCGGTATGGTACAACCTTGGCCAGTAGACACCCATACTGAACGCAGAGTAAAAATTTAAGGATTGTTATTTTCATTGCTTTGAAACCAAACACATACAATGTATTCTGTTTAGAACCCACTAATGACACCAGAATAAAATCACTACTTATGTTATCAAAGAACCATGTACGATAATCATCATCAAAACATAGAACAATAAATTTTAAAGAGATCATTAGATTTATGGAGTTTATTTACCTTCATAGTGTAACATTTGTCACCATTGTAGTTGATGTTGTACTGAAGTTACATCTACATCTTCTTCGAGTGATTGATTCTCTAAAGCCTGCTAAAACCCTAAGATTTATAAAACTTTAAACATCAACAGGGTATACCAAAACTGAATGAAAAACTCGATTTCAGAAGTGTAAAAAGCTTACCTGGTGTTAATTTCAATTTGTGGCAACAGTTCATCCTGAAAGTTTAGAAATTGTGTTAGGACGCGTAATAGAACCCCTCTATCATTCTCTAAAAGGTTCAAACGAATAGATGAGGCGGGAGAAGAGATTCATGTGTATCAAAAGCACCAGCTTAAGAATTTTGTATGAGATCATTGGAGTCGATCGAAAATCAACCGAGTCATCTAGAAAGAGAAAAGAATTCTAAAAAAGAAGGAGAAAGAGATAATAGAGAGGAAAAGGGGCGCGGTAGATTATTAGGGTTTTACGGTAGATTGTCATACTATTCAAAAGGACTCATATTGTGATGGACCGAAAAATTCTTCCTCCGGTCCTATGCGTTGGGCAGGCCAGAACTTCCCGATGCGCGGCTCGTAAGTATGATTATCCAGCCTTAAAGCTTCACTTCTCGTTGGGAAAATGCATATCGATTTGCCTTTCCAAGCATGCTTTGCAAGCATGATACTCGAAACGTAGTTTTCATACTGTTCCAACTCACCCTTGTTATGCAGAAGGGATTGAAGGTCATTAAAACCAATGGTGAATGTCTTTGGCAAGCATCACATACTTACGAGCATTATCCAGGTCTAACTTATGCCTTGGACTAGCACCTAGGCCATTTCAGGCCTATTTTTCGCTTCCTCAACTCTGCTTTGACTAACCGCTGGGTGCATGCACTGATCTTGCTCTTTCCAACAGTGCAGCAACCAGACATATTCCGTTCATACCGTATGGCTTGATAGTAAGTATGAACATCCATCAAATGGAATGCAACTACCTCATCAAGTGCGGTAACAATCATATCTTGTGTGGCATTACCGAGCCAGATGATATGAGTTACCAAAGCATCGCAATCATCTCCAAATTAGATGATATGAGCGACAAGATGATGAACTTCAATGTATTACATTACGGCTTCCTACATACCCAACCCGTACCTTGAACGGATCAAGCATGACCGTAGTTCATCCAAAGTGTCAATTCGAAAGGAACAAGCAACTTAAGCCTATTAAGAAAAATCCAACATCGATTCCAACTTCGTTGCAAGACTAAATGTCAAGCAAGCCTAGTCTGTATAGGCCAAGGGACTTTCGCAAGGTATGCACCAGCTTGTGTATAACTATCGCTACTTAATATTGATAGACACATTTCCTTGTCTTATTTGATCTCAATTTGTATATTGTTAGAACTCATTTGTGTACTTATATTGTGATTTTATTGTGTTTATAGGTATTTTTGAAGAATAAACTCTTGTAGAAAAATAGGCTTAAAAAGTTATAAAGGCACCCAGAATTGTTAAAGGCATCCACCTTAATTGTTAAAGGCACCCTCATATTGGATACATGCACACCTTTCTTCTTAAATTCAAAAGAGTTTTGTTTTGCGGGAAACCATACTTCTCAACTGCGTGAAAGTTGTTTACATGATTTGGGTGATTTCGCAAGGAATAAGACATGATTATTTTCTTACCCTATTTAGAGGGAACTTTCTTACACGCAATCAATCCAAGCACAATCAAAATCTCGTATCTCGTCAAGAATAGAGGAAACAAAATATTATCAATTTGATTTGATTCTCTATATCTTATCTTGGGTTGATTTAGGCATCCTCATCAAATATAGTACCTTAACGAAAGAAACAATATCTATTTCTCGAGTTTTTAACAACACAAGATCTCTGCTGGAGAAGAAAGAAAATCACCGAGAACATATGTGACGAGATATAATGATGTATGATTTGATAAAGAAATGATATTCTCGAGTGAATAAAGTTGGTAATAAATTGATTCGAAGTTAAAAATACAAAAACTGAACAAAAAAAGGAAGAAAATCAGGATCGAACATTGTTTGAGAAAGAAAAAAATATTCAGAGATTTTGAGGAGTTAATAAGGTTGTTGGGTGTTTAATATAAATAGGAGAAGAGAAGAGAAGTTTTATGTGTGTGTGTGTGGGTGGGTGGGGGTGGGGTGGGGGTGGTCTGACTCTGGCCAGAATCAAAGAAATAAGATAAAATCAGAAAAATTGTTCATGATCGTGATGAAGAAGATGAAGAAATCGTTACTAAAAGGTTGAAGTTTCCGTGGCCAAAAATTTGAAGATTATGTTGCTAAAGCTTTTAACTTTGCAACATTTATCTTCAGTTTGCAATACCTACCTTGTAACAGCGAGTCTGTAACGCTAATACACCGTTGCAAACTCGCTGCTTTTATTATTTTCTCTTCTTTTCACCTTTGTAAACACTTTTGAGCCATGAATCATTACTTTGAGCAAGTGATTAATATGAGGAGCTAAACCCCTTTGCTGAGGCGACGGAGGAAGCCATCTTTCCAAGAAAAGTGGTATATTTCTATTTGATTTTTGCAATTTCTTTTATGATTATTTTCTTTGAGTAAAAATTGATTTAAGGATTTTTATTAAGCAGTTGTGATTTCTTTTGATAGAGCATTGATAGACACATTTTAGTGTCTAAATTGCACCTTAATTTCTAGTGAGTTAGTATTCGATTTTGTGTCTATTACGTGTTTTTTTTTCTTTTGTAGGTATATTAGAAGAATAAAGATTTGTGGAAAAATTGGCT
>JAJJMC010032463.1:0-15897 GCA_023531435.1 Papaver californicum | reverse complement strand
GTTCGAGAATCGAACCACCTTATTTACCACTTCTAAAATTACATCAAGCATGCTTAGCCTAGGGTTTTTGATGTTCTATACTTTCGATTTACAGTTGTTACTTTGAAAATATATTTTTGCAACATATTAGAATCACTTTAAACATAAAGAATCGCATGAATATTGATTAGATTGAATCACTTTAATTGGTTAATGGTGAAATCCATAACCTCAGTAGTTGTGAATATTATTTTCATATTTTGTGTATATTTTCTATTTTAAATTAGTTTTTAAATATAAAATCAATCTTCACAAGTTCGAGAGTTTGAAACCCATTCTTACCACCATCTACAACCACATCTAAAATCCACATCAATTTTTGGCGCTATCGACGCGGACTTGTTTTTGGATTTGTTTTTAGTTTTTTAGGTTAGTTAGTGTAGTTAGATTTTTATTTTTATTTGTTCTATTTTACGTTTTTTGGTATTTTTCTTTGTATTACAGGTTTTGGATCGAAAAGAAATTGGAGCCAAAGATTATATTGATTGATTAAAGACTTGGAGTCAAAGATAAATCGAAAAGAACGGAAAAAGAAGACAATTTTATTTATTTTATTTTTTATTTATTTTTTAGGGTTTTATTTATTTTTGTTTTTAGAAAATTGTATTAGGAAATCTTTTATTTTTTATAATTTTTTGTTTTTGGACTTTGGACTTTACTTTGGGACATTTTTGGACATTATTTTTATTTTTAAACCCTACGGAAGGGTAATTAAATATAAACTGCACAGGGAAGGAAGACAATTACGATATTGTCTCTGCCTCTCGGGTTCGTACACTGACATAGGAGTCGGTGGTCTGAGTCGACTTCAACGGTTCATTGCCCGCCTAGAACGGGAGGTAAGACTCTAACCACCCACGAATCCCCTGCCAGTTGGTTTTTTGTATTCCTTCGTAATGCATATATGTTGAGGACCTGAATACAGATTTACTTTTCTAGTAAAGGGAAGAAACTGGCCATATAAGATAAGGGTTCGGATTTCATCATCGTATCCTTTCTGCCCGACTTTGGAACACGTTACCTACGCGAACCTAAGCCTAAAATTTGACTAGAAAGAGACCTATAGGGTAACGAGCTTATTGGAAAGTCATTCAAAAGGATTGTATTGGTTACTTTGTTAGCCTAAATCAAAGTCCAGGAAGATTATTTTAAGTAGATTTGAGCTGCCTTGTAACCCAAGAAAACGTTGCCAAAGAGGCAGGGTTATCAAAGCTTCTTAGAGCTTATCATGTTTCTATTCGACTTAATCTAATTCGGATCGTTCTAAGAGATTTTCTAAAACTGTAACTAGTTGCCTTTTGGAAGAATAAAAGCTGGTCTAGAAACAATCTAAATGGATCCATCATGCTTTTTGTTTGCTAGATTTAGTAGGTTTGATTTGGTTGAGTTGTCCTTGTTTGTGTATGTTTAGAACTCCCTCCATGTTATGATTTACTTTCTTAGATTTTTTGTAAATATATTAGGAAGTTTTTGTTAGAAAATTTCAAACTGGTATTATGAGGACCAATACAATGAATATCCGATTGAATTTCAAAATAGACATTATTCATACTATTAACATGGTGTGGATAGTATCTGGGACCACCACCAACCTTTTGGAGGTTATTTCTCATAACAGGGTGTCCCAATTACTATTCATATACACACCCGTCATATGAACATGAAAATGAGCAAAATTCGAGTTCTTTGTCTTAGAGGGATGCCCTAAAGCATGTGCGATCTAGTCCTTGTAATGAACTTATTATGCCTCTAGAAGAATCATTGAAGCAGTTGCGATCTAATATTCATCATGAATCTATTATTCCTCTAGAAGAATCACTCAAGAAGTTATCTGAGATGACACATAGGTTTGAATTAAGTGTGAGAGAAACAAATAGTAGTCCAACTCTTTCTCTAGAAGAATCACACGAGCAGTTGCGATCTAGTACTCCTTATGATCCATTTGTTTTTCTAGAAGAATCCCTCAGGGAGTTAACTGAGAATACAAAAAGGTTCGGATTAAGTTGGGGGGAACAAATAGTAGTCCTACTCTTTCTCTAGAAGAATCTCTCAAGCAGTTAACTAAGAATACAAATAGGTTTGCATTAAGTGTGAATGAAAGTCTTGCAAATAATAATATTGCTCAAAATGATCTTAATTGCCAATATAGTGCTACCCTTGATAATTAGTCACTTATTCAAGAGGACGAGGATAGAATTGGTAACACTACTTATTTAGACGAGGTTCAAACATCTTCATATTATTATGATGATGAGGATAATATTGACGAAGAACTTGAAATACACAGGCAGAGTGATCAACAAATTGTCACTCCAATTGTGATTCATGATGATAGTGTTATTTTTAGTTCAAATCCAAATAATTCTAATGATTATTCACCTATTCAAAATGAAGAGGATTTGACTAGAGATACCACTGTTTTAGACGATATAGAGTTTTCTTGTTTTGAAGCCGATAATGGTTTAGAGGAATAGGTTTATCCTGAGAGTACTGTTTTAGAGTTCAGCAATTTAGAAACAATAGTCTTAGGTAATAAAGATAGACCCGTAGAGATTTTAAATATGAGTGAGGATGCACCACCTGATTATAACCTAGAAGAAGCAATTGACCATTTTCAGGAATCTGACGATTTAGAAATTATGAAAATTATGACTAGTCTATCTAAAGACACTGAAAACTCTAAGTTTGGAGGTGATTATCATTCTCCCTGTGCTTTACCTATGACTCTTAAAAAGGTCCCTAACTTGGGACTTGACATATGCACATCTACCATTTTACAAGATCATTTTCAAACTAGATTTCCTGAGCCTAGTGATGTCCAGAAAGAAATTTAGTTGTTAAAAATCCATCCTCTGGTCGATGTGGTTTACCTAAGAAATAATACCAAGATTGACTTTGTTTTGCCACCAAAATATTTTCTTCCATATATGGGAACGTTTGAATTTCAAATGTGTCGGTTATTAAGTTTTGAGACTAAGCCTAATTACTTTAGGAGATTAGAGTCGACACATTTGCTTAAGAATGACCACCATTTTCATAGTAGTCAACTGTGTGGGTCAAATATGATTGACTTTGAGGATCCATAATTATTCAGGTCATTATTATGTGCCTTAAATTTATCAGTTGAGTTTTTCCAGACTCTACAACCTGATCCTCCGGATCCTGCCTATGAGGAAATTCAACCGAAAGAGATTTATCTAGACCCTTTCATAGAGCCCGAACCTGAACCTCAATTAGATGTAGTTGTCTTAAACAAGATATTAGATAGGGATAAGGTTGTACTCTGTTTGTTCACTTTCTGGGCCTGCTGCAGTTTCCTTTTATTTTGGATAACATTATTTTATTCAGAAGACCCACAGTTATTCCGACTATTGCTATATGATTTTATGAGGTGACTAATTCTTTCTTAGTATGGCTGAAGACTTTAAACTTAGCACTTCTTGGGAGGTAACCCATGCCCATGCGACACGGTAATATCTTTCCTTAACTTGTTTCCTTCGATTAGTAACATTTTCTCCTTGTTCATGCTTTTAATCATTCATCTTTAGAACATTGAGGACAATGTTAGGTTTAAGTTTGGGGTAAGGGAGAAACTTTTAGTGAAATATGAAACTCCAAAGTCTAGAAACTTGTGAACAATTCAGGATGACACTAACCATTCTAGGTAGATGAAAACTTAGATCTTTTTCTATAGAAATTGGTGTGCCCAGTTAAATGGTCTATTCATAAAAGGATTCCTAGCTCAGGTGTTAGAAATAACATGATAGTTGTCACCATATCTCGGAGTCTATCTCAACCATATCACCTTTTGTTTTTTACTTTTACAATTTTTATGTTTCTCTAAGTGATTTGGTGGGGCACCAATATCGAATTGTTATCACCGTTAGTATGAAGTAGAGTGTTTGAGATCAAGCCCCATTATTGTATTATTTAGACCATTATTAAAAAAAATCGAGTATTGACACTTTGATAGCAATATGTGTGTGCTCTCCCTGTCTTTGTCGCCTAAGAAAGCATGGAATGCAGGATCCATGAGAACTATCATGTAAGATGATGATAAGGAGCATGCGCTTGAATTCAATTTGATCCAATCATGTTGTCAGTATATTTAATAATATAAAGATAATTGTTTTATTTTCAATAAATCGATCACCGGGACCCTTGTATATACCAGCTGAGTCGATATTAGTATAAGGAGTAAGACCAATGAGAGCATATCTCAATCCAGTAGGATTCATCCTGGCACTGACCTTCAGAAAGATATGGGAAACACCGTTCACCTTAGTCAACACGCGTAAACTTCATTTTGTCTATATCCATCTTCTAAATCTTTTCATGTGATTGAACTTTGATAGATTCTGAGTATCGTGGTTGAACAACTATCTAAGTAGAGCTTTGTTTTCTTATATATGAATTTTAGTATGCTTGAGTGCAGACTCGTGTACAACATTTGGACTCGTATAGGATAATGATTCCCATAATCGAAGAATTTAGTAATCCAACTAAATAGCTTGTTTAGTGTTTACCCTCAATCGTTCACAAGTAGCTAAAGTTTGGAGTAAAAGGTTTTGTGGGTACACCTCTTGTAAACCATCACGAGACTAAAACTCGTCCACTAGGGACACTTAGGGGTTTAAAGGCTTATTGCACACGCTAAGTGCAATCGTGATGCCTGCGAAAGTGAATTAGGATTTATTTTTATTTTCTAGATTAGATTTGCTCGAGGACTAGCAAATAATAAGTTTGAGGGTATTTGATAGACACGTTTTCGTGTCTTATTTGATCACAATTTGTATATTGTTAGAACTCATTTGTGTACTTATATTGTGATTTTATTGTGTTTGTAGGTATTTTTAAAGAATAAACTCTTGTGGAAAATGAACTTTAAAAGTTATAAAGGCACCCACCTTGATTATTAAAGGTACCCTCATCTTGGATACAAACACACCTTTCTTCTCAAATTCAAAAGAGTTTTGTTTTGGCGGGAAACCATACTTCTCAACTGCGTGAAAGTTGTTTACATGATTTGGGTGATTCTGCAAGGAGTAAGACATGATTATTTTCTTACCCTATTTAGAGGGAACTTTCTTACGCACAATCAATCCAAACACAATCAAAATCTCGTATCTCGTCAAGAACAGAGGAAACAAAATATTATCAATTTGATTTGATTCTCTACATCTTATCTTGGGTTGATTTAGGCATCATCGTCAAATATAGTATCTTAACGGAGGAAACAATATCTATTTCTCGAGTTTTTAACACCATATGATCTCTGCCCGAGAAGAAATAAAATCACCGAGAACATATTTGACGAGATATAATGATGTCTGATTTGATAAAGAGAGGATATTATCGAATGAAAAAAGTTGGTAACAAATTGATTCGAAGTTAAATACAAAACCGAACAAAAAAAGGAAGAAAATCAGAATCGAACATTGTTTGAGAAAGAAAAAAATATTCCGAGATTTTGAGGAGTTAATAAGGTTGTTGGGTGTTTAATATAAATAAGAGAAGAGAAGAGAATTTTTATGGGGGGGGGGGGGGGGGGGCGCTGGCCAGAATCAAAGAAATCAGAAAATATGTTCATGATCGTGACGAATAAGATGAAGAAATCGTTGCTAAAAGGTTGAAGTTTATGTGGACAAAAAGTTGATGATTCTGTTGCTAAATATTTTAACTTTGCAACATTTATCTTCAGTTAGTAACACCTACCTTGTAACAGCGAGTCTGTAACACTAATACACCGTTGCAAACTCGCTGCTTTTATTATTTTCTCTTCTTTTCACCTTTGTAAACACTTTTGAGCCATGAATCATTACTTTGAGCAAGTGATTAATATGAGGAGCTAAACCCCTTTGCTGAGGCGACGGAGGAAGCCATTATTCCAAGAAAAGTGGTATATTTCTATTTTAATTGATTTTTGCAATTTCTTTTATGATTATTTGCTTTGAGTAAAAATTGATTTAAGGATTATTATTAAGCAGTTGTGATTTGTTTTGATAGAGCATGATTAGCCTAGGGTTTTTGATGTTCTATACTTTCGGTTTACAATTGCTACTTTAAAAACTATTTTTGCAACATATTAGAATCACTTTAAACGTAAAGATTTGCATGAGTATTGATTAGATTGAATCAGTTTAATTGGTTAATGGTGAAATCCATAACCTCAGTATTTGTGAATATTATTTTCATATTTTGTGTATATTTTCTATTTTAAAATTAGTTTTTAAATATAAAATTAATCTTTACAAGTTCGAGAGTTTGAAACCCATTCTTACCACCATCTACAACCACATCTAAAATCCGCATCAAGTATGCAATTATGCATTCTCGAGTATGTAACATGGATGAATGATGTTTTCGCATAATTCATGCTCCATCGGCTAAGCTACAAGCAAATTCATCATCTGGTTAGCATAGCTAGGAAAATCCACCATCTGGTTAGCATAGCTAGGAAAATCCGCTTTCTGGTTAGCATAACTTAAGCATATCCGCTTTCTGGTTAGCATAGCTTAGGCATATCCGCTTTCTGGTTAGCATAACTAAGGTTATTTCGCTTTCTGGTTAGCCAGCTTGTCACGGACCGGAAAATTCCGCCTCCGGCGCGCTGCGCTGGGCAGACCAGAACTCCCCGATGCGTGATTTAAAAGAATGTAACCCGACCTTAAAGCCTAACTTCTCGCTGAAAAGTGCAGATAAATTTTTATTTTCCAAGCCTACCTTGTAAGCATTATACTCGAAATGTAGTTCCCACATCATTCAAGCTACGTTTATACCGTTCCAGGCATATTTTTGCCTTTCCAAACATGCTTTGCAAGCATGGTACTCAAACCGTAGTCTCCATATCGTTCCAACACACCCTTGTCCTACAAAGGGTGCAAGGCCATTAAAGCCCATGGTGAATGCCTTTGACTAGCATACCATTCCAACTTACCCTCATTATACCAAGGGTTGAAGGCTATACAAGCTAATGGGGATGCCTTTGGCAAGCATCACATAATTTCGCTTTATTGTCCAGGCCTAAATCATGCCTTGGACCAACACCTAGGCTATTTCAAGCCTAAGCTTTCGCTTCATCAATTTTACTTCGACCATGCGCTGGAGCCTGCACTTATCTTGTTCTTGCCAATAGTGCAACATCTAAGCACATGCCATTCCATGCCACGACGGTTCCAAGGAAGTATGAACAATCCATCAAATGGAATTGCAACTACCTCATCAAGTGTGGCAACAATCATCTCTTGCTTAGCATTGCCGAGCCAGATGATATTATTTACCATAATGTCGCAATCATCTCCCAAATTAGATGATATGAGCGACAAGGTGTTGCACCTCAATGCATTGCATTGCGGCTGCCTACGTACCCAACCCGTACCTTGATGGGATCAAGCATGACCGTAGTTCATCAAAGGGTCAAATCGAACGGGACAAGCAACTTAAGCCTATTAAGGCAAAACCAACTTCGATTCCAACTTCATCGCAAGGCCAAAGTCCAAGCAAAGCCTAGTCCGTGTAGGCCAAAGGGATTTCACAAGGTATGCACTAGCTTGTGCATAACTATCGCTATTTATTATGCAAATATGCATTATCAAGTACGTAACACGATCGAAAGATGCTTTCGCATAATTCAAGCTTCATCGGCTAAGCTACCAGCATATTGATGCTTATGCATCAAGTATGCTCCAACGTATAGGCTACTTCGCATATCTACATGTGCATTACCGCTCATGCACATTCCAACAAAGCTCCCTCCCTATATATGTTGTATTCGCATTTCTACAAACAAATATTAGAAAGGTAGGGGTCATCCATCGACTGCAAGGCCGCAAATGAAGATTTCTTGCCAAAGCCAAGCGAAGCATTCTCGGGTAAGCTACAGTTAAACACGTTGATAAGCATCAAGTATGCTCCATCATATAAGCTACATCGCATTTATATGTGCATTACCGCTCATGCACATTCAAGCAAATCTCCCTCCATATATATGTTTTATTTGCATTTCCACAAATAAATAATTGAAAGGTAAGGGCCATCCATCGACTGCAAGGCCGAAAATGAAGATTTCTTGCCAAAGACGAGCATTCTTGGCTCGGCGATGCATTGGATCATGCATCACGGTATAATAGTGTCTTAGCACTGTGATGCTCCAACTTAAGCAACTTCGGCTTAGTGATGCATTGGATCATGCATCACGGCACAGTAGTGCCTTAGCACTACGATGCTCTCACTTACGCAACTTCGGCTCAGTGATGCATTGGGTCATGCATCACGGCATAATAGTACCTTAGCACTATGATGCTCCAACTTAAGCAATTTCGGCTTAGTGATGCATTGGATCATGCATCACGGCATAGTAGTGCCTTAGCACTACGATGCTCCCACTTACGCAACTTCGGCTCGGTGATGCATTGGGTCATGCATCACGCCATAATAGTACCTTAGCACTATGATGCTCCAACTTAAGCAACTTCGGCTTAGTGATGCATTGGATCATGCATCACGGCATAGTAGTGCCTTAGCACTACGATGATCTCACTTACGCAACTTCGGCTCGGTGATGCATTGAATCATGCATCACGGTATAATAGTGCATTTGCACTATGATGCCTCCTCGGATACGCATCACATGTAGTAGGACCTTAACACTATAATTCGAGGTCAAGGCATCCACACCCTAATGCACATCTGGGTAAGCTTTATAAGCTTAGGATGAAGCCTCAACCCAGGTCATGCCGCATCCTTGAGTAAGCTTCATGCAAAAATTGCGGGTGTTACACAGCTGTTAGGCGTCATCGATTTCCAACCAACACCTCCTCCTTATATATGTTTTATTCGTATTTTTATAAATAAATAAAAGAAAGGGAAGGGATATCCATCTACTGCAATTTTGGAAAAAACGTCAATGGGTTAGCATATCCGCTAACTGGTTAGCCAGCTTCTAGGCTAATCCGCTAACTGGTTAGCATATCCAATAACTGGTTAGCATATCCGCTAACTGGTTAGCCAGCTGCTAAGCTAATCCGCCAACTGGTTAGCATATCCGATAACTGGTTATCCAAGTCCGCTTTCTGGTTGGCTGATAGGAAAAATCGCCAAATGGTTAGCACATCCTCTAACTGGTTGGCCAGCTACTAGGATAATCCGTTATCTAGTTAGCGCTAATAAGCAAATGTGCCAACTGGTTAACACATCTGCTAACTGGTTAGCCAGCTGCTAGGCTAATCCGCCATCTAGTTAGCATGAAGTCCAATTGTGCCAAGGCTAATGGATCCACACCTTAATACATCCATGGGTAAGCTTTATAAGCTTAGGATGAAGCTTCATCCCATGCCATGACGCATCCCTAAGTAAGCGTCGTACGAAAATTATGGGTGTTACACATATCTTTTAATACCGACCGTAGAATACGGAAGTTCTCGCCTACCAGATTGTATTCATCAACTTCAATCTTTGGAAGGAATCCGGCTTAGTTCTAATAAATCAATTACCATGGATAAAATTAAAGGTTAACCGGTTCATGCGATCGTTGTTGGGAGGAGGCATGATCGCAGCCGTCGAAAGGCGTCCGTCCTTTGTCTCAAGACAAAGCCGATCATCTGCTGCCTTTTTCCGGTGATCTGGTCCGTCCTTTGTCTTATCATAAGACAGACACTGGTTCTTTGTATAATATAGACTTGTAGGTAATCCGTGCTACACACCGGGGATGATGGAAATTATTGATTTAATATGGCGGGGTTTTGCCGCACCTCATCAGCCAAATGCTTTTGAACATCTTCAAAAAAATTCATGATTAATATTATTATTTTTATGGATAGGAAAATTTAATATCCTTTGATAACCCCACTATAGTATATGTGTGCATTTTAAAAAGACTTATATATTGTAAAAGTATGAATGAAATTTTAAGTTACATGTCAGAGAATTTTTTGTTATAAATGCTTAAACCAGAATGGAATATCAATTTAAGATGCATATGTATATTCCGTACACCCTTGGCAATGACAACTAAAAGACCATATTTATTTAAATTGTTTGTGTATGGTCTAAATTGACATGAGAAATAAAAAACACGCGTAAATACTACTCAGAGAGTCCAGGTTTTTACCGTAGGTACCTTTCCACTGAAACGGGCTTTGGCCGACACCTGTTCCCGTACCGTATGTACCTAATGCATAACAGATGCGTAAGCTTTCCATTCATCAAAGAACCATACGTCCCTAAGGAATTCAGGATGGCCATCCCTTTTTAAGGAATTTATCAATATTTAATAATTTTTTCTTTGGACCCCCGAAGGGAAACGCTTGGCCACATTACTGTTAAACTTTACTGCGAGAATGACCTTTTTATTTTCTCATTTTAGAAGGTTTCTACAAAGCTCATTTTTTTTTATTTATATTTATATTTTTCAAGTTGATAAGTGTTATGTGCTCATGTCAAGATTACCAATGCTCCCACTCCTTATCATTAGAATCGTGCAACCATTTTAGAAAACCCATGTTAGCATATCAGTCATCATACCACACTCATTAATTTCAATTTCAGGGACATATGCAAGCATTTTTGCCACACAATAACTGTTTTATTTTTCAATATTTGCCACACAATAGCATATTAAAATACAATAATCAAAAAACAAATTAACCGCACATAAAATAATTGAAAGCAAGAACAACCTTTATTGTCCAGTTTTGACATCAACAACAAAATTTAGAAGGCTATAATACTAAAAGAATTATTCTCAAATAGAGCGCAAGAGTAATACCTTTATGAGTTACACAACTTCGAATGCTGCCACTCACCTCCACTGCCAACACGAAAATGAAACTCCGGAAGTCTTACAGGCTCTGTAAAACCACATTAGCCATTGTAAGTATATTACCTTAGAAGGAATAGGTCAACTTACAAACACAAATATATCACCATACTCACCTGCAACCTCCACCTTATCTTTATGTTGACATCAATATTGTGGATACTGATTAAACATGCCTGGCAACGACTGCCAACTCTAATGCTCATAACCAATTAAGAAGATAGGATTTACAGCAGGGAAAAATGACATCAGCAAAAAACGTATCCTCTATTGGTATGGTTTGAATCACCCATCTGAACTCTCAAACATGTAAACATACAACTTATATAGTAAAATAATATTCCATCTTTCCCTAAAAAAGAGATACTATCATTTTTTTCATTTTTAATACTTATAAAAATGACAGATTGTGATTTTACCCGTGATTTTACTTAATTTGTAGGTGCCATGTGAAGATTACAGTTAGGAAAACAAATAAGAAAAAATAAAATCAGATGGGATTTTGTTGCATCTTGTGAATTTGACGATTCCTCTCTTTGCCCATCTTATGTATAGTTTTTCATTTTTGTTGTGTCCATCTTGTACTTGTTTCTTTTCTTTTGTCGAACTGTATCCATGACCATTGTTGTATCTCTCAAAGAAAAACCTATGAGTTTGAATTTTTCGATAACTGGGGGTCCTCTACCAGCCAAACAGAATTACAGAGCAACAATGTTTATTCCTGCGATGAGATGACATTTAAGATTCGGTCTCTCGTCTAAGTCAGATGTTAGAGACCACAAATCATGTGATTTGATATTAAAAAAATCAAAGCAAACATCCAGAAGCTACCAAGGATATCTCGGAAAGGTATGTTTTGCTTTTGGATATTGAAATGGCTCCATCATCTGAACACAATATTTGGTGTTTGTCGAGAATTAAAATGATAGGTGCTGGAAAGTTCCTCATTACTAACCCCATTGTGCTCTTAATAGCCATGAAAGAAACTTTTGTTACTATATCAATTTCGTTTTCATATTGGTCATAGACAAAGAATGCAGTAAATGCAAACATTAGTACTGCATTTGAAATTATAAAAAAGTAAAAGTAAATACATGATAACTTGTGAAACGGGGGATAAGTTTGACGAAGCGAGGCACTTACCTAAACCAAACACAGTTGAGATGGGAAGGGAAATAAGTAGCGTCAAAAGATATAAAGAAACGATAAACTGAGGAGTACCAAATTGTGAATAATTGGCATAACGCATGTAGACGACATGGTTCACCTCACTAAGAAACTTTCCTAATACTTGTAAACTAGGAGTTCTGAACCGCTTGATTGATCAACCAAGTAAATCGAAAATATAAGTATTACAGGTTGCACCATTACCTCATTCAAACTTCTATGGACATAGATGAGGGCAGGAGGTGATGGATTACCTTAAAGAAAGTACTCCAATCATCTCCCTGGGAAAATAACCTCAATGTACGCATCCACTAGTTCCAATTAGGCCAGGTATAATTATGTAAGTTTTGCGTTTGAACTTGTCCCTCCACTCTTTTTTCATGAGAAGCTTCCATTTCTATTTTTTCAGTCTCCCCTCCATCATAGACACAACATGAAAAAGCCATTATATCCTATTGGTTTGAGCATAGAAGATATATTTATTCAATTTTTTAATTGGAAATCTAGATTATTCTCAGTACAATCCTATTCCATCATGAGACTCATGACCAGGAACACCATGCAATTACTCATCTCAACAAAGGGTTTTAGTAACTTAGCCCAACCGATAAACAAGAGAGGCTTTTGGTAATACATAGTATAATCTTTGGCTCTAGTTTGTTGAAATTTTGGCCTCTTTCACGTGGTTAAGGATTTGTTTCTTTACCTTTTGGGTATTAGGATAACCTGATCGCGTAGTTATGACTTATAAGTTGATGACCTATGAGTTTGATGGAAATGGGAATGCCTACTACATATAAGTTATTTTAGATTCATGTTTATGGTATTTATAAGGAGCATGCTTTGCCTTTCTCAGGAGGTAGTGAAGAATGTGAATGAAGTTGAATTTGTACCCGGAAGATATGACGCTGTTCTTCTTGCATCCCGGGTATGTTATTATGTTGGCCTTAAAAAAAATTCACCTTCACTATTTATCTTCATGCATTGGGTTTGTTAATACGATTTTAATTCTTTTCTTGTCTCCTAGATTCGGAAATTGGCAGAAGAGATCAGGAGTTGACATTATCCAGGCCTGTTACCATTTTTAATGGAAATTCTGATTCCAGCGGTACGTACAATGATACATAGGTAAATGCAATTATTTGTTTGGTTCAAAGGGAGACCCTTGGAAATCTCATCTTCAGACAGTTTCTGGGGTATTCATACCGGATTGTGTCTAACGTAAAGTCGCTTCCATCCTGTGTAGGAACGGGAATTTAAAATATGCCAGCTCCATGCACGTATAGGTACTATAGTAACTGACATAAATGAATTTGATCTGTTTCTCTTGCTGGCACAGGGAGTATTGCATCTTACTTGGTACCAGCTGCTGCAATTGGGGCAATGGGATATTGTTACATGTGGTGGAAGGCAAGGTTCTATATAAGGCGTTTTATTTGATTTGAGTATTGTTTGTAAGGTCTGAATTTTAAGACTTTTTATCATACTATTCTCAACTATGCTTATTTTGTTCACTGTTTATGCAGGGGTTGTCATTTTCTGATGTTATGTATGTCACAAAGCAAAATATGGCCAGTGCAGTTTCAAGTGTGTCAAAACAGTTGGAGCAAGTATCTGGAGCTTTGGCTGTGCGTTAGTAGTTAAAAAGTTTCAATTTATGATAATCTTTTCGTGCATATTTTATTATGTTCAGCAGAATCCTTCTTCGGATAATTTTTTTGCGGATGTAGTTGGTCGACAACATCAATCATGCTTTTACGTTTTGATTGATGAACTTCTTTTTTTTTATTACCTTTTTGCAGGCAACAAAGAGGCATCTATCTCAGAAGCTTGAGATATTGGATGGGAAGGTAGAGGAGCAGAAGGAAATGTCTAAACTTATCATGAATGAGGTAGGTTTCATGATACCTGATCTTGCACCAGTAATATGATCTCATTGTTACTGCATAGCTAGTAGACTGGAAACTAGGGACACTTCATTTAGGCGGGTCAATATGTCTTGTTCCCCATTCCCCATATCCACTTTCTTGGTTTTGAAGAATATTTTGTGAATCGGTCTATCTGTGTATCTTAGATGGTGAGTGTATCCATCTCGCATCCATTGAGTATGTAGACAGAGATCACGAATCTAGAACTCTAGGACTAGAAACTAAAATGTGTACTATCACTGTGAGAAAGATTTTGCAATTGAACGATTTTTTCGTTCTTTTGATTATCATTATTTAGTACGTAGTTTACCTTGATTTTGGGGCTCAAGATGCATATTAATAAGTCCACTTCATATATGTTAAATTAGCATGTTTATTAATCTGCTACTTATTTATATGCAGGTCACTGAGGTTACATCTAGTCTTTCTCAAATTGGATATGATCTCGATACAATCTTCAAGATGGTTTCTGGAATGGTAACTCAGTTAACAACTGTTGAGGAAGCATAAATTTTGGACTCATTACTTGCAATTTTTCATGAATTATAATTTGGTTTTTCCTCTTTACAGGAAGGGAAATTGGAACTCCTTGAAAACAAACAGGTTTGGTTTCAGTCATCTTTCATGATTCCGTGCCGTTACACTTTACACTAATAAATTGGTTTATGTGGGTTTCTTCTATACTGTGCAGGATGTCACCAACTCAGGTCTCTGGTATCTATGCCAAATGGTTGACAGCAGTAAAGATGGTCTCAGTCCTGCTGGGATTCAGGTCAGAATTTGATGCAGTCTCTCTTCATGGCAGGCTCCTTTTGAGTTGTCAAGACTAATTTCCTACTACTTGATCTCCTTCATGTATATTCCTAGTTCTTTTCATTTCTTCTTTATTTTAATGTGGCAGAATATTAGGGGAAAACTCTTACCAAATCGATCCGTGATGTCCATTGAGGACAAATCACCCAAGGTAATATTGGTATTTCTCTTCATCATATATATCTCCATAATTTGTAGTCCATTGATTTGATGAAAATCCTTGGTTTGTCGTTTGTTTAGGGACTTCAATTCTTCGGTGAAATCGATGACGTGCTACATGCAGAAAACTCCAAGATCAACTCAATTATACAGAAGGACTCCAAAGACATAACCTTAAAAGCGGATACAGTTTCAAAGACAAGAATACACAGGACTTATCCAATGGGTATCTCTTTGTCAAGGGGAATGCTCGACGTATGAGTACATCATCCTTCTGGCTGTTTTGCCGGGTTTCATATAACCCCTTTTATACTTGTTCAGTAGACTACATTTCATAGACATGGCCATCACCAACAAGTTATGGTTGGTCGATGGATTTGAATATAAAGTTGTTGTGTCGTTGATTAAATCTTCATTGTTTCATACCTTCCCCATGATTGATTATATCGTTTGGAGAACCCCCCAATGCTGCGGCCATTTTAAAATGCTCTAGGGCATTTGAGGTGCAGTAGTTGGCTTGGTTCTTGATGTATTTCTATTATGTATGTGTCAATTTGTGTTTCACCATTAAAATAGTGATACTTATATTTTTGCTATGTGATGGTTCAATCTTATTATAAATACAGTAAAGATGAGAATGTATACTTGTCGGGTAGATCTCAATCCTAGATTTTTTCCCTACCTGTGCTGTCCGATTATAAGTTACCAGGAAGAACCATAAACGCTACCAAAATACACCACCAGAACATTGAACCGATAAGATCTGAAGAGAGTTTTGACCGCTTTAAATTTAATATAGGCAGCAGTATGGCAAGCTGATGGCCCATTAGCTCGGTTAGAGCATCGAGCTAATAACGGAAAGGTCGCAGGTTTGAGACCTGCATGGGCCAAATCTAATTTTTATTCTCACTCTTCAAGATCATGCTTACCCTTTAACCAGTCTTTGAGTGCTAGCTGACTTTGCATCAATTCATG
>JAJJMC010032455.1:0-26376 GCA_023531435.1 Papaver californicum | reverse complement strand
ACCATAATAATGAATATGTGAATACTAATCAGCGAATAACCTAACGCTCTTGGAGGATTAAACCTGATAGCACGTTGCGTTAGGTTCTTTGAATTAGGAAAATCAATGCAATAAAATTACTACGAGTATTCTACCTTACACTGGTCAAGCTTCTACATGCAATCACACAAAGGTTTTGGATACAATCGGTAATCACATTATGCTACTTGTAACCGGGTCTATCGACTATTCCGTATCTCCAAACCCTAGTTTAGCTTTAGATATGAATTTGTGTTCACTTAGTATGCATCCTCAATAAACATACCTTCAATCATACATGGTGATATTAAAAGTAGAACATGAGCAATAAAAAGAGATATTGAATGTCAATGATAATCATCCAGATTGATTCATATGTCTATGACTTCCAACTACATCCCCAACCAATAAAACAAAGTTGCCTACTCATGGATTTCTCAGAACCCATGGAAAATATACAAGAAAAGAGGGAGAAGAAGAAGAAGGTGTCACGGTTCTTTCCCTAAAGGGGAAAACCCTAATTCACTCCAAAACTCATTTTCCTTTTGTTGTAGATGATATGATATGATCCACGATCTAAGATGTCTCTCCTATCCTTAGAAGGGTCTATTATATAGTAGTCCCAAATATAGAAGAACCCGTGCTCAAATCCAGGTCAGAATAGGTTCCAAAAATATCAAACCCATGTGTAAAAAATAAAAATCCTCACTAATATGAGTTTGCCAAGTCTGGCCGACCACAGCTAGTTCTATTCGGCCGAGTCTAACAGACTAGAAAATCACTTTCTTATGGATTTCAATCGTCCAAGTCTGGCCGACTGTTCTTCTTCCTAGTCGTCCGGGTCTGGACTACTAGCCTTCTTCGTAGTCGTACGAGTCTGGACTACTAGCCTTCTTCATAGTCGTCCGAGTCTGGACTACTAGCTTTTGCACTTCAACTTTTCACCCATATCTTATTCATACAAACTTTCGCAGTTGGATTCGTTTTCTCGTTCTCTTTGACATGGAGAGAAAAAATCCTGAATTTGAACAAGTTTCACTTCCTTTTGGATGATTCACCTAATGAGAGACATAAAACAGAAAACAATAATACAAAGTAATTCACATAACAACTAGCAAATATGTGTACGAAATGATACTCAAAACATGTAAATTATGCACTTATCAATGAGTTTAATTTCGTTTTTGTTTGATGATTTTTCTTTTGGTTTTTCGTTTGATGATTTAAGAAGAGAGATGATTTTAATTAGAAAGAATCAAATCTGATAAATAATTTTGATTGTGTTTTTTTTGTTTTTTGTTTTTGTTTTTTTCATTTGTATGCCTTAATAGTGTTGAGATTCAGGTGATTTTGATTTGTTATCTGTTTTGCGAACTGGTTTCGATGATATGGTTGATTCACACGTTCGGGGTGACGGACAGGTAGGTCATTTCCACTTTTTAAAAGATTTTTGGACCTCCGGTTAAGTCGGTTCTCTCGCTAGACCCATGGGTAAGTTATGGGTTGGGCTATTGATCAACTAGCAAATCTCCCATGCATAATCTGCTAATTCTACTGCCTCTTAGATAGGGTGAGAATGAGTGGTCCAACTCGCCAATCCGACCCAACCCACCGGTAATTTGACGGGTGGACATCCAACCTGCTTATGGATAGATTGAACATGAATCTATTTTTGATAATCCATTAAATATTGGATCGGATGCGGTTGCATGTCTAGAGATCAATTGGATACCCGCACTCGCTAGGTTAAGGGTATCCTAAAATTATACAAGGTATGAAGGTAGATTTAGTAATTTATACCAAGTAGTATATCTACTTCGTATTATTCAACTATGAAATTTTATTTTTACATGTTGCTAATATAGACGAAAAAGTTTAATTGAACATATAAGGATATTTATTTAAGGATGATTTAGGATGTTATAAATCATTAATTAAATAATATTTTTTATTAGTTTTGTTTTCATCTTACTTAGATAGAATTTTTAATATAAATTTATGGATCCATTCTTATCTAATCCATTCACCCTTCCATCCGTAGATATCACGGGTAATAGATTAAATACAAATAAAAATCCAGCATCCGCCATTTAAATGGACCAGATGTAGATGTAGATGGTACCAAATCTAAAAAATTTACCCGTTATTAACCCCAGGTCCCAGCTCTTAGATAAGCGGCCTAAACTTAAAAAGTTAAGTCCATGGATTATTTTTATTTTTAAGAATGGCCCATGGAATTTGTGTCACGTGCCAACTCGTTTTGTGGAGCATGAGTTATTAATGACATCTGATAGGGGCTAAACGTAAATTTTATTTTTCTTGTTTCTAAGTACCCAATACTTTGATAATTACGAAAGAGTACTAGTTCTATAAGCTAGAACTAGAAGAACAAACCAACAAACAAAGACGGAAGTGTAGGCAACAGGGCGCCAGAATGAGCCCTAATTCCTCTCTTATCGACGCTTAAACCATCACCACGATTCTTCAACTTAATAAGGACAAGGACTCTCAGAAAAGATCATCAAAACCCTAATTCCTGTAAGTTTCTCTAACTCTTTCTCTAAGTTTATGTTTGCAATCCAATCTAATTGATTATTTTTACTTTGATTGATCTATTTTTCCTGAATGTGCTGTTCTTATTGTAAACCCTTGAAGTTTTTTCAAACCACGTATTCTTGATGTCGAGGATGAATTTGGAACTCATTATCTTGGACAATTTGGTTTGCCCTAATTGTTAATCTATCAGATTCTTAGAATTAAGAAAACCATGCGTAGAACTTATATTATCTAGGGTTTTTTATAGTGTACTGTTATGTATTCTCTTGGGAAGTTGGGAGTGTGATTTTGTTATTTGGACTTTGTTCCCATTGATCTGAAATTGACTTGCACATCCAGAATATATATGTATTGAAACTTATATCTCCTTTTAGACATGGTGATAGTCTATAAAGAAGGTAAGTGTAGAACTTGAGATTTCTAAAATGTTAGCTGCAAATGTAGAACTAGACATTTTAAAGAGGGTAGCTGCAAATGCGGAGCTAGGAATTTTGATCTGTCATATGGATTCTGTTAGTTTGAAGAGTTATGTGGAGAAGGAATATAAGGAACACTAATTTCTAAAGACAGGCATTGAAAGGTGCAGTAATTTATGAAGAGTTTTTTTTTTTTTTTAATTTGTGGGTTGTGCTATGGTAGCCTTCTCAAGGAGGGATAAGTTAAGATGGTGTTATCATCATACCTGATGGCTGAGGTGTAGTTGCGTAGATTTGGTTAAGTTATAACACAATGCAGTTGGTGTTCTGACACTCAAGGTAGACAGTGAGCATTGTAGATAATGTACATGGAATTGGAACTATAGATATGCGATATTCGTTTATAGATTAAACTGAAATAAAAAAATCATCTTATATGTAGTACATAACTGGGATATGGATATTTTACATGATTGAAAGATGGATATAGTTGTTGATAACTGAAGTGGCGATTAGGATGAACATCAATTAAAGTGTACAAACACCCGAAAAACTTCAAGTATCTTAGGCAAATAATGTATGGAGAGGACTCCCTTTTTCCCTATTATGTAGTTTGCAAGGAACCCTTAAAGACAACTCTTGCAGCTGTATCTCTGTGTCTTGCTCCTTAAGGTGCATCATATGAGCAAGACGACCAAAATTGAAATCAAAGTTAACTTAGGAGCAACACTGGAGAGGTGGCCTGGATGTAGCCCAAAACAGGGCTAAGAAATGATGCTTTAGCATAGAAGTAAACTGGAAAAATAGTGATTAAAAATAGGTTGTTGTAGTAATGCTTAGACAGCTCTGAACTTTTCTTACACCACTTTATATATGTATTGAAGTCTACCAAAAATGTGATTGTGTTTAGTAGTCACTAAATTTACCATTTTGATTTGCATTTTCTATTCACAGTGTCTTTTGAAGTGGTTTGTAATTTTGGATTAAAAATACATAAATATTTGATCTGTATAGTTGAAGCATATGGTAGCGATAATGATTTTCCTTTCTGTTGGGTGTTTGGTCAAACGTCAATGTGATTTGTGATAATTTAAAGGATTAGTAATTTACTAATTTTTGTTTTTTTTACATGGTTTCTTTTTTTCTTATGAATTTTATCATGCATACACAAGCAGATTTAAACAGAACAATTTAACTTTTAATGGCCTTTAAATATCTGAAACTATTGGATGGAGTTAGATCCCTTAGTACTCAACTCCAACCAGGTACTTTTCTAAGATACAGTTTCACGTTTACTACGGAACCATTTTTGTGATGGTTCTACTTTATTCCACAACATCCAGCAGACAGATCATATGTCTGTCTACATTAAAGTCTATAAGTTGGGAGAATTTTTTAACCTGATGGAGTAGGTATAATAGATTCTTCTGTAAAAAATATCCCCTTGAATAGATCATGAACTGATACACTGGAATTATCGTATGGCTTTCGTGTTTCTGGTCACAATAGGATGGGGATAAGGCCTACTAATAGAGTAAATATGAAAAAGATGTTAGGAAGTAGACTGCCTATATATACCGTATAGACTTATCGAAGTACAGTCTTTCTCCAAGGTTGTTGAAAATAATATTTTGTAAAATAATATTTCGTAAAATAACACTCTCAGCTCCCAGGTGATATGTTCTTTTCTTAGAGGAATTGAACAAGGCGAGGAAACTTAATCATGTATAGATGTTCATACACTTTTCTCTTATTCATGTTATTTCACCAGTACACACATATTGACCATTAGAAGAGAATATCTATTACACTTCTATTGTTTAATTTCCTTACAACTGTATTGTAGGTTGTTCCAAGTGTTTCTTAGGAATCTAGAAAATGGGTGAATCATTTACCATCCAAATTAGCTCCAACCTCGTCAGTCAGCTAACTGACACTGGAGACAAATCAAAGAAGAAAACAAGGAAACCGAAGCCAAAGCCTCCAACCAAGGTCCCTAAGAAGCAATCGGCTGACAGTTTTGAACCACACAAGGGTTCTTCTGCTGATGCAGGATGGCCTCTTCCGGCTCCTATTTCCCCTCTTCCAGCTCTGTTCTTGCCAATAACACCACAAGAAGTCCCTCCACAGGTTTCAAACAAAGAGTTGGATGCTATTCGATCCACCCTAAAAGAGAGTGAGAAAGTTGTAGAGAGGGTGCAGAAACAGGAGGAGAATATGTTGCACGAAGTGACAAGAAAAGCCAAAGACCTCCACGACAAAGAATTCAAGCTTCCCTATCAGAATCCCTTTCTCTGTTTAACTGAGAAGGAAGCTTGTTTGAAGTGTTATAAGGAAAATCCGAAGAATCCTCTGGTATGTGGCAAAGTAGTTACAAAATTTAAAAACTGTGTCCGAATTAGTGCGCAGCAGGTAAGTTCAGCACAATAGTCAACTCAACAGCTAGGGTGTTATTTTGGATAAATACAAACTTGACTGCAAAAAATTTGAACAAATATTTGCTTCTTTTCTCACTTGGCGTTACTGGTACTGAGTAAATACCTCCTGAAAATTTTGTCGAGCAAATAAGTCAGAACATACTGTATTCATCATCTTCCTTTGATTCATGTGATGTTTCATAATGTTTAGTTGAGTGGTTTTTGAAGTTTCGGGTCTTTGTATCAAATGTTAATTGTCTCAAACATATTTGTCTTTCTACGTTCTGACACGAGGAATTTAGCGGGGTCAGCTTTTACAATGTTGTTTTATCCCTGATCTCCTTCAACTTACACAACTTGCAAAACAAGAAGATAGTGAAACTCCATGTGCAGCTAGAATAAAAAAAAGCCGGTATTGCACCAACGCCTGCTCATATCCTTTTGTACTTGCTTGATTTCAAGTTTCACACAAGGCCCGTAGCTAAGCATGATTAACATTATGCTTGCTTATGAAGAGATCAGCTCAAATTAGACGAACTGATCAAATCAAAAGATGATTTATATTGGCGCTAACATTATGATTTGTCCTCTGTAGCAGCATTGTTTCTAAAAACAAATTATAGAACTATACAGTTACATTGAACCCAAAACTTTTTTGCTTATGTCCCGCGTATTAACTGTATGAGGAGGTACCTTACAAGTTGTTTTCTATTCAAAACCACCAAAATTCGCCAATCATTGACATAGGTTGGCACCTATAAATCGTCCAAGAGACGTTCTTTACATAGAAGGGGAATTATCTACTGCTTGGGGGAAAGCCCATGTGTTCATGAATCCTCATTGTGCAGTTCAATTAAAAGAAGAAAAAAGGACGTCTTCACTGTGCAACATTAAAAACCAACCAGCAATGGATGGAGAGGCCGAGGAGGTGTAGATTTCATCAAGTTAAATAAGTTGGCTGATAGCCCATATATGACTATTAAAGTGGGCATCCAATCCATTGCTAATAGGCAAAGGTAATGCAATCCTAATATGATGTACTCCCTCGTCCCATGAAAATTGATTTTTTTTTCTTTTTTTGTCCCATGAAGATCGATCCTTTTTATTTTCATATGCTATTTTTTCAAACAACTTCTTACTAATAACTAGTGTTATCTAAGAAATATAAAAAAATTGATAGTCATATTTATACTCATTGCGTAGGTCTTTTAAAAATATTTCTAACAGTTACCGTTTACAAATATTAGCCTTTTAGTTTGTGAGATATGTCAATTCGAAATTTTAACGCAAAAAAATAGATAAGAAAAAAATATTAAAAATTGTACAAATATTGAAATCGCTTCGTCCAAAGTGGAACTATTATTAACAATTCACACTAATTTTCTTCTCCTTATGTCTCCTATAATTTACTCCCTCTAAATACATCTTGATTTGAGGTTGACCAGGAATGCATCATGAAATTAAAGCATGATAGGTTGATGATTGCTTGTGATGAATGTTTGGTTATGTTTCTCTTGTTGTTTCCTTTACTTTTATTCTCTCATTTTAGCTGGCTTCCTCTTCGAGAGTTTTTCTGAAATGAGGTGTGTTTTAGGGTAAAAACAGATAAAACTTGAGGGGTAGATCGTAATAGATACGAGAGATCAAAATCGTATAAGGTTAGCCTAAACCAAAAAATTGTCGTTCAAGCCTTGCCTCGGTCACAAAGGAGTAGAAGGGTTGATCTTAAGGAGGGAAGAAGAGAAAGCTGAAATCAAAGTGTGTTGAATTCTAGTTGAAGAATTTAAGTCTCTATGGTTGATTTCAAGTGTTAAGATAGAACTGTTTATGATAGCCTGATGTGACTTCGATAAACTTAACTTGTCCTTTGAAATAGATGAGGGTCATCTATTTATAGTGTTGAACTCACACTGATGATCTTGTAAGAAGTAGAAGAAATGAGAGAGTGGAGAGGTGGAGAACGTGGTTGAGATCATGCCCATGATTGGAGGGAAGACCAAGAAACCATATGCTCATTACTCCTTCACTCAGCAACATTCGCACGATTTTATTCTCTCTCATTATGGGTGTACTGTTACACTGCACATGCCGCAAACCGCCAAACCAATACCCCAGTGAATATCCTCATGTGACATGTTTGATGCCTCGTAGAATTAATAGTTAGGTCATATGAATGACTCACTTAATTAATTAATAAGGCAATATGCCTAGAGTACTAATTAATTAATAAGACAGTAAGCTCATAGTGCTAATTAATTAAGTAGAATGACTAGTGCCAAGTCTAGCAAGAATAATAAATCCGTCAGTGACTTAAATTTTAGTAAGTCTAGTAGTAGACTATACTGAGTCATTTGAGTGTTGAACTCTGACGTTGCCAATCATTGGCAATTGGGTAATCCGGGTACTCAATAGTACAAGTCAGAATCACCAATGCTGGTATTTTATGTGGTCTCAGTTGAGAGGCTCACTTGTTGAATATCTGTGACTCAGGGTATTAAGAAGATAGATTAAACTTGAAACATATTTATGAGAAAAATGAAGAGCTTGATATTGCACCAAGGATAAAGAGCACTAGCTAAGGTCAATTCTAGTATTGCACCAGCACCAAGATAATGGCAGCATTTGCATTATCCAAAGTCATGCAAGAATAGGTGCTAGCACTAGGTTAGTGCAGAAGTCTAGGATGCCACTGACATTAGGCCAGCACCGTGATAATAGGGCTCTAGCACTAGGCTAGCGCCAAGAGGTAGGCTGGCGGTGTGCATATCCTAGCACCGTAAAATATGGGCCGCTAGTTATGCTAACGCCAAGAGAAAGGCCAATGATGGGCTTACCCTAGCGTCGTGTAATATGCAGGCACTAGCTGTGCTAGCGCCTTGAGGTAGTCTAGCACTGGGTTTATACCAGCGTCGTGCAATGTGGGAGCTCTAGATGTGCTAGCACCGTGAGGTAGTCTGGCACTGGGATTATGCCAGCAATGTGCAATGTGAGGCGCTAGCTGTGCTAGCGCCATGAACTTAGTTGGCGCTGGACTTATCCCAGCACAGTGAAGAAACTGGTTGGCGGTATGATGCGCCAGCAAAATAGGGATTTGGCGTAGGGATTATCTTAACGCCGTGATAGATAGCGTTGGCACTGGGCTTATCCCAGCGCGGTGACATCCTTAGCTATCGCCAACGAGCATTCCTCTTCCGCCATTCACACCTTGATCTTGGTGGCATGTGCATTCCTTTTCGCGCAAGCACTGAATTGGTATTTTTGTTCGAATCACGACAGTAAATTCATTAACACCTGATGCCAAGGAATTCAAATAGGGAATTATTACACTTGGAACGAGTTTTAATTGCTCCAAATTAGTGGATATCCATTTAGAAGCATGTCATTCATTAGACTATTCTGAATGTATATATATACACACATTATGGATGGTTAGATAATCTAGGAAGGATTGCAACAAGAACCAGTAAAATTCTCTAAAATTATAGTGATTTTGGAGGAAATCTAATACATAAGATACTTACTAAGCTAGTATATATATATATAAATATAAATATATATATACATAGAATATTTAAAGTTCTGCCGTACAAAGCTCTGATATGTAAATAGATGTATATATTCATGGGGAGGATATAATATCACTTTAGAGTATTTATAGCCACTAGTAGAATTTATATTTATGCATTTTCTTGCATAATCAAAAATAGAAATAGAAACTCAATATTTTTGATACAAGACCAGAGAATAAATTCACAATTTTGTATTTCTGATACAGGACCAGAAGTAATTTTACGATTTTCTCCTTTGTCAAAAACCCACCATTAATATTAAGTCCCATGCTTAGTGCGAAACAATATTTAATATTTCGTGGTAAGCATAAAGATGGTGACAGACAAGACAAAGTAATAAATGTCGGAAAATTACTGTGCGATATGAGTTAGTTACGGAAGTGGACTCTACACTCGTTGATAAATCCATAATTTATATAATTTTAGCGTCAATTACACACTTATTTTAACTATAATTCTTGCATATTATCATGTTATTACTTTGTTTTCCATTTTATTTGTTTATTTAGGTGAATCATCCGAAATCAATGAAAATGGTATTGAAAAGAGCTAAGAAGAGAAAAGAATCCGTCATGAGAGAGAAAGTAGAGATGAAGAATACAGTCTTGGAGTGAAAATCCAGAAGCACCTATAACTAGGAAAGTTAGAAGACTAGTCATAGAACAATTCGAAGAAAATGACCAAGTTTCAATTCTACATACTGCTAGGACTTTATAAAAAGCTAACCGTTTAAGTGGGAAATTAACGAGAATTCCGTCATATTTACGATTGGAAAATCATCTCAACCATGCCATAGACAAATCCAAGTTTGAGAAAGAGGTTTCAGATCTAGATTTACGGTTAGGAATTACCTCTCAACCCAGCCGTAGACAAGATGAAGTGTTGAATCAAGAATTCCAGAAGAACTTACGGTTGGATCTAGGCCATCAAACCTAGCCGTAAAATATAAATAATATATATAAATATTTAGAAGCCACCAAATTGTAGAGGACGAAGATACGAAGCCAACACAAAAATAATGATATCAATCGTACTTCAGATGAATGAGTTATGGAAAAAATGGTTAAGAAAGAAAAGAAAAAAAAAATTCCTACAGTCAGGAAATGGTCTGTTCGACCTAGATGTAGGTGACCCTAAAAAACAACCTTAAAACTCATATTTAGCTACGTCTAAGTCGTGGGAACAATTTCTAGGCATATCCAGAGTGTATTCCATGAATTTGGGATTCTAAAACGAGTAAAGCCCGGTCCGTAAGTATTCCAAACCCTAGAAATTAACAAGGAAACTTATTCCTGATTGGATTCTAAACCCTAGAAAGAAAGGATAATTGAGGTCCAAGAGTTGAAGGATATAAAAGAAGACATCCAAGGCTCAAACAAAACCACCATCTGTATATCTTATATCATAACTTCTACGTCTTGAACCTAGGGTTTACCCCTTTAAGGGGAATGCATTCTTCATCATCTTTTTCTTTCTTGTAATATGAGTATCTAATATTTTCTTGATTAAGGATGAATTCAATGCTCCAAGCGTGAAGCTTTACTATTAATACAAGTTTATTTGGAGTTCTAATCATTGTCGCTTGTCTTTACTATATCGAAGGTTTATTAGTGATTCTTAGATTGTTTCGGGTGCACGCTAAATTAAACTATTGATTGTTTATTGTTAGTAGAGAGTTGGGAGATATGTGTAATAGTCGAGCACCTCTTACACAAGTAGAAAACGTGAGACCTTGCAGAGGGATTCTATGGAGCAACCACGTGTGAAGACGACACTAGTAAGCAGGACCTTGCGCTAAGAGTCTAATGTTAGGATAAACCTAAAGCATTTGATTAGGTTACAGCTTGAGTGCGCTACTACTTGGTGGCTCAGTTGGATAAAATCTGGTGTTAGAGTGCTTCGGCATTCAGTGATACAAGGATTTTTGGGGATAGCACTGCGCTAGATGCTATTATATGATTGGTGACTAATGATTCTAATGAAAGATAAATAAGTATACCAATTGAGTTAACGTTTGGTAACGACAAATTATTCCCTAATTATATTTTCTTCCTTTTTTTTTGTTTACTCTAATTAACTAAACCCCCTTTTCAATATTTTACTTTTATTCTTGTTTTCCAATCCGAATAACATTTCAATTACACATTTCTTTGTGGAGACGATCCTTACTACCACCTGTTAATTAATATTAGTGGAAAATATCTTAAGTAATTTGTTGCACTTACAACATGCAACATCTGTGATGTGAAAATCGGAGTCATATCTTTAACAAAAAAGTTCGACTTTTCCAAATTGAGATCCAAGTTCTTCGGAGTTAAATCTTTACTAAATTCTCAGATATTCAAAACATAGGGTTTCACTCATATGTATATATATGTATGACTAATAAGGCCATCTTCCTCTTCTTCATTCGTGTTTAGGATTTCATCTTCAATAGTAGAAGCTTTACTCATCGTATCACATAAACACCATAGAAGTTCACCGGCAAGTCAAGATGGATCTCTTGCTAAACGCAGGGCGTGGAGTACCATGCTTGGTAAGATACGAGTTTTTTTTTTTAAAAAAACGACAGTGGTTCAAACTCCATTGCAAGTGAGTCGAGATGTGCAGTCTACATATAACTTAAGAGCTAAGGCTATTAAAGCTGGCAATACTCCTTCAAGTAGCATAAAACCGCCTCGACCAGTTATCGTGAATGGATCATCGGTAATTTCTTACCCGTTATTGATCATAAGAATTATTTTGATTAAGATATTTTACGAATCTTGATACAAGCTTATGATTTCTTGAAGACGCAGCATAATGGTGTTGACATGGATACATTAAGGGGAAAGAGGAATATTAGAGAAACCGTGGTAGTCGGTGATGATGATGACAACATTAGTGTCAGTGTGAACAATACCGATGCTACTCCTCCTTTTAGCTGTGGTAGTGCTCCCGCTAACTCCTCGGTGGATCTTGCAAATTCTAATCTCAAAGTTGCTGTCTCTGAATACCCTAATGATGGCCTCTCCTTTGAAAAACCATATGAAATCCTTATCTCGTAAACATAAAACTGTGTGGGGATATGTCGTTCCAAAGTTGCATGTTGCCCTTTTGTTTGTGGGGAAAACGAATTTGAAGGCTATTTTAGGAAAAATGGGGTGAGCAGGTAATAATTCGTCTAATCCTTAAACATTTGTACTATGATAGTACTTTCTTTAGATTCGGGAGATCAATCTCTACAATCCTGGCCTAAACCAAGCAATGGTCATTCCAGTCTTGTTTTAGTCACAAAAGAGAAGGAGAAAGGTTGGCCTTAGGGAATAAAGCGAGAAAAAGGTTGAGGTCAAAGTATCAGACTTCGTAGGATGTAATAGGTGTGAATAGCTATAAATAATTCTCTGTAAATGAGAAGATGGTATAGAAATCAAGTTGCTCGACTTGTGTTATTCTATCTTTTTGTTCAATAGATTGAGTAATATATTTATAATAGCTATTGTAACCGTTCACCTGACCTCATCTCGTAGGAAGTGTCGATAGTGGAGTAGTGATGAAGTGGAGATGATGGAGGATATGTAGTAACCGTTCTCTACATTGATTGAGGATGAATGGATGGTTGCTCAATCCACCACTCCTCTACTCAACTGCTAATCGAACTTTCTAGAAATTTTCTCTTTAGTGAATGCACTGCTGCACCACATACCATAGACCGTCAGACTAATACCCTAGTAAATATCCCCTCATTTGTGATATATTTAATGTCTCGTGTAAATTTTGTAGCATTAAATATTACTAATGTGAAGTCTAATGAGGCCTTCTTAGTTAGTCTCTTGACAAAAGACTTGTCTTGTTTGATTATCCTGATGAGTCTAGCAAGAACAACTTAAAATAAAATATGTATTTGTTTTATTTTATCTATGAGGAACAGTGTGAGTTCAAATAAATCAATTAGTATTGACGTATTTTTACAGAAAAATAAGTATAACATGATGAATATAAGCGTATGTGTGCTGAGCATAAGAATATGTATGTGAGGTCACACACGAAAAATATATGTGTGTGAGGCCTAGTATGGCCTTTGATAGACAAGGTGAGGTTTGGAAACTTGGATGGAAAAGTTAGACTTTGGAAGCTTGGATGGGTAAAACAAGCTTGGACGGACAAGTATTGCTAGGTAAGACGTACAAGCAGTGCTAGCATGGACGGACAAGCTTTGGTAGCTAAGACGGACAAGCTTTGGCGATGGAGCTAAGGCGGACAAGCATTATAATTTAGTGCAGACAAGCTTTGGTGGATAAGCTAAGGCGGACAAGCTTAATAGCCTAGGATGAACAAGCTTTGTATCCTAAGATGGAATAGATTAGTGGCTAAGCTAAGACGAACAAGCCTAGTGACCAAGATAAGACGTACAACCTTTGTGGCATCTAAGCTAAAACTGACAAGCTTTGTGATCAAGCTAAGACGGACAAGCTTTGTGTCGTCTAACTAAGATGGAAAAGCTTTGTGTCGTCTAACTAAAACGGAAAAGCTTAGTAGGAGGGAGGAAAAGCTAGGGCTTGGCTGGCAAGGTAAGCCATTTGTAATGCTTATAACCGTTGTAAATCCAGTTTTGAGCCGTCCCCTTTGTCAATTAGGTTTGGAAGATTTCATTGATTATTTGAGAGACTTATAAGTGTTGCGAACATAATTTTGGTGTTTCCCAAGCCCGAAATTGAATTCTCTTTGCGTCGTGGTGATAACTATGGTAGTGGAAGAGGTTTGATTCGTCTTATCTCTTTGATAATTTCTTCAGGGAAGGAGGAGAGTCAGAAAGAAGTCAAGATGAAGAAATTACAGTAGCACATGAAAGAACTAGAGTTGTTAATCCTTATAAAACTTCTTCTCATCAGTTACAAGGGCAAGTTTTTCCTCTGATTTTCTAGTTCCACATTTTTAAAAATTATTCCATGAATAATTATTTTCTTTTAATTCATTTTACTAGAGCTTTAGTAAGTATGATTTCATTAAATTGTGTGACTGTGTGTATCATATAATTAGTTGTCCTTTTGATCATCAAAAGAAATGGTTTATATTTGTTTTAGTGATATGAGAGAGGGTATGGGTGATTTTTACTTGAACTGTTATTACTGGGATTTGGGGTAATTCTTCTCTTGAATTTTTTACTGATGGCTTAAACTTGCAGCTGAATGTAATTCTATTATCAAATTCATACAACTAGACTCATGTTTTAAGTTGATGAAACAGAGGTCGGTTAATTAATCCTTATGATGTGTTTATTGTATTTTTTTTGTCTCACATATAATTGATTATTTAGTGAATTATTCTCTTATTAGTTGAACAGTACCTAGCTGAAGTAAACGTTGTCATATCCAGAACATTGTTGTACTTGATTCATGTCAAATTGATTCTTATTACCTTGAAACCCCTCAAAAACTACTTTTTATAGCTACTAGCAATTTGTCTCATGGTTTAAACTTTCCGCATGGAAATCCTAGTCATATATTTCACCCTTGAATAATTAGATCCTTACTTTTGTCTCTTGCTTATGTCTCTTGTTTCTAGCTTAGAATTTAGATGTTTGCTTATATATAATGTTTTTTCCAGGCATCTAAGTACGGTGGGTTTAATTTAAATAAGGAGTTGATTGACTATTTATCTAGTGTCACTCGTTCTAATTTGCATACGACAAATGTGTTTGCTTATTGTGTCTTCCTATTTGCTTACTCGTTAGTTCAAATTTTATCTGTGAACGATAGAGTTTGATGCATAATATGGGTTGCACTTGTTCTATATAAAATAGACATAGACTTCATTGTTGTTTCTCTTCTATGTGATTCAGATGGAGGTGCCATAGAGATGCACAAGGATTTTGCTGGTAAAATTCAGAATCAGGCAAATTTTAACAAAAGACTATTTCATTGGTATTAAGGTAGTCACTCACATTCTTCTTGTTGTTTTCAGTTATTTTAATCCTTGATATTGGAGTCGATTGAAGAAAGGATGCTTGTTAATCTTCGTAGCATCAATTTCAGTTAAAAGATCTGTTAAAATCCTTAGAGCTATTCGTTCAATAAACAATGGACAGAGAAACCTTTCCAGTATTGCATCTTATACTATTTTTATGCAGGAAAGCTTAATTGGTCTTGTAGTTGGACCCCTTTTGAGACAGAATTATTTGTATTTATGATATAAGAGCAACTATAGGTATGGCAAATTAGATAATTTGTCAAATATACACCTACACTGGGTGGGCAGACTGAAAAAATAGGTAGGCAAATTGGTGTTTTGGGGGGTTTGCCCATCGCATCTCAAGTTGAGTAAATCGATTCAACTTGAGACGAGCGAATCAACCTGAGCCTTGGCCTAAGATGGGCCGAGCAACTCAGGTTGATCCGACAATGGTCGAATCTCAACGGCTATAATCCAGTGACTCTCATTCTTTACCTATAAATTCAAACAATTTCCACTCTGAAATCACACCTTCTCCACTTGAAAATTCTTCTACTTTCACTTCAATCTGAATCTTTCCATCTCAACTTTTGTTCAAAAAAAATTCAGAAAAAATGGCAAAAATTGTAACCCAACATGATCTCCCAATTGTTTTAGGGTAAAAACAAATGTAAGGTAGAATCGTACTTTCAAGTAGGTTCGAGAGATCAAGCTCGAACAGGACGAGCCTAAACCAAGAAATGGCCATTCACGTCCTGCTTCTATTACAAGGATGGAAAAGATTTGGGTAGCTCTTAGGGGAGGGAAGCAAAGAAGGTTGACAAAATATCAGTGTGATAGTATATAAGAAGAAAAAGAATTCTCTGAAAGGAATCACTAATTTTATAAGTTATGTTTCTTCAAACTGAGTGTCTTGTCTGTCTTTTTTTGAATAGATGGGAAACATCTATTTAGAGTTTGAATAGGACACACTGATTTCTCATAAGTCGTGGAAGTTAGAGAGAGATGGAGAAGTGATGATAATGGAGATTGTAGTGGGGTGGTGCCCGGAAAGTAGGGAAGACCTGTCTGACCAGTACTCTTCATCCTCTCAACTGCTCTATAAACGCCCACTTCTTGATACCTTCTTGTTCGTGGGGGTTGTGTCATCACCCACGATGTCGTACACCGCCTGACCAATACCCCAATGAGAATTCCCCCATGTTGTATTTGATATATCGTGGAAATAGTGGAGTCATAAGCCACTATATATGATTTTGATTAAGTCAAGTCAAGTCAAATGACTTGCTAAGTCAGTGAGACAAGTTGTGTGACTCGCTGGATTGATAATCAGACTGAGTAATGTCGAGTCTGGGAAGTTCAGTGACCATGTACTTGCTCAGAAATAACATGGCGTATTTAATGGCTAAGTATTAGCTCAAAAGCGACTTATTGTAAGTCTGAGAGGCATCTGAGGCCAAATATTGTAGAGGGCTCCTTAGGCAAGGAGACTGATTAGAATTTATACAAGACTTGATGGTGGACTCATATTGAGAAGTAAGGCATATTTCTGAGTAGAGTAGCTAGCAAAGCTAACACTAGTTACTTACCGCAAATAAGAATGTGCTAACTCTTTTAATGTAAAAGGCTAATGTGCTAACGTCTCAGGAGTAAGACCAATATGCATAACTTCTAGTAAATATTAATTGTACTAGGGATATTAAGCTAGTATCAAGAAGGTTTGAAGTTAGCACTTCAATTGTATAGTTAGCACTAAGGTATTAAAGTCAACACATTTGTGTCTAAGTCGCTAAGTATGACCGTGCTAAGCCGAGGGCGCTAAGGAGTTGAGACGCGGAGGCTAACGTGGCCAAGCTAGGGACGTGCTGGATTCTTGGCGCATTAGTGATAGGACGTGCTTGAGAAGGGACGTGATGAAGCTTTATCTAGGGATGTGCTCGATTTGTGCTAGGGACGTTTTCGAAGCTTGGAGACGCGTTGGGTCTCAAGGCAAAGACGTGCTCGAGCAAGGACAAGACGTGCTTGAAGTTTAGGAATGCACTGGAGCTAGGATATGACGTGCTGGAGCAAACGTAGTGATGCATTGGAAGCTTACAGCGTGCTAGAGCTTTGCAGCAACATGTTGGAAGGATAGCAACGCGCTAGGGGCTAGGGACGTATTCGAATCTCGGAGACGCGTCAAGCTATAGTTAGCGCTTTTGGTGCTATAATTAGGGTTAACACTTTTAGTGCTAAGGTTGACGTGCCAAGGTGATGATGCATTGGCTAAGGCATTATTAGGCTAAAATGTGCTAGCTAAGACCATTTTAGGTTAGTTAGCACTTCTCAAGTGTTAGGTTTAGCACCAGGAAAGTTAGCGCTTTTAGTGCAAATGTGGCTAACTTGTGCCAATATTGTGCTAAGCCAAACAACTAGTGCTAACTTGGTGTTGATATGAGAAAAGGCCAAGGTTAGCCTAATTCAGAGGTTCAATGCGTCTTTTATGGCGTTGCTTCTTGATTGTGGCGCATTATTTGTGGCTTATATTTAAGCAAAGTGCTAAAGTAGTATATTTGGGCTCGAAGGAGCAATTAGAGGAAAATTCGTTGCGAATGAAGCGTTAAGCTATAATATATTTCAGGGTTTAAGCATTATCTATTCCTGAGTTTGATGGATGTAGTTTAGAACATCGATGCACGTTCGAGACAAGTTCAAGGGCTTCAACCGTGGAATATTATGCGACTTGAGACTAGTTCGATATGATATAGATATTGTGAGTATTGAAGAGGCTACAAGGCCATTTTAGAATGTTTGTAGTTGTTTAGAGAAAACTCAAGTTGCTCTATACTAGTGGGCAACCCATATAGGAGCTTGACACATTTTATATAGATATTATAGACTATATTGTTAGCATGGAATGCCTGTAGCCTTTTGTAGAGACTGTATCCTCAATTCACCTGCGAAATATAATGAGGAATACAATATTTTGTGTTTTGAGGTGAAGTCAGAAGTATGCACACAAGTATGTACGGATATTTCTATGTTCCTGCAACTAGGCAGAAGGGCGATTTATAGTTTTAACCCTTGTCAAAAACTCACCATCTACACCAACCCAACTTGAATTTTCTGGAGTCATACTCGAAGATGCTATTAGTAAGAAATGTGATGGTTATAAGAAAATAGAGAATGAGAAAAAAAATAGAGGTCCTCAAGTTTTAGATGTTAACCAATTCAAATTCGCATCTATAAGAAAAAAAAAGTTCAAGGCAAGAAAATCGAAGGAAAATAAAATTTGAAAGTTAACTGTACCACTGGTCACAAAAACCAGGGAAAATCTTCCCAACAATACATTGAATGGAAGATACGTAAAATGAAGATAAACATGAGGCCCAGGATTGACAAAGATTTTTACTGAAGTGTTTACTTAATTTCAGTTTTTATTGCCATAGTTTATATCTTGTAAAATAGCATAGTATATTAAATTAATGTAATAGAGATTAATGTTTAATTATAATTTTAGTTAATTCAATAAAACTATTAAGCTTGCTTATTTCTTATGAAATCAAATTACATTTAAATTGAATTAGTTTATTGTTAAAATCATAAAAAGTCGTTTGATTAAACCTAAATGAAAATCTATGATCAAAATTAAAATTATATAGTCGTTGTCATTGCAAACTGAGATGATCGGCCTAGGTTGAGCCGACAACAGCTAGTTCCATAAAACGGCTATAAATAGTTCTATAAATTCAACTATTTTCACTTCCAAAATCACACCTTATCCACCTTCTTTTACACTCATATGGCTCAACCGTATATGAATCCGGGTAGAAACTTTATTGTAAGTTATCCAGCAAAGGATGAGGAAAGATAAAAAAATGGTTTAGTGAGTATGATTTATTGGAGCAGAATCTATGAAAACTTCTGCAATGACACCGGTAACCGAATAACAGTAATGCAGCTGGGTTATTTTGTCGATATCAAACTATAAAAAGATAAGTTGAAGAATTTATAGCTTTAGTCCGGGTTGTCAATCGATATCGAGTAAGGGGTGAAACCAATACTGAAGTTATATTGCGAGTTCGAGAAGAATGGCAAAGATACAAAAAGAAAACTTTTTCTTATGAAGCTCATTACACAATCCTGGAGAATTTTTTGATTGCCACGTATGGGATGTTAAAAAGTAGATGTTGTTCAATTTTAATTGACTATGAAATAAAATTACTATTTTATTTTCATGGATTAATTATGATTACATAAATAGTTAAAATCCATCATTCCCAGACCAGTTCCTCTCATAATGGCCCCGGTCCAACAAATTCCCAAATCCTTGAGTTGCTCCTATTGGTTGAGATCGATCATCAGATCCAAGAGAATCATAGTGCTGAAATGGAAGGCTAGCGACGCGCTGGAGGCTAGGGACGTGTTCGAAGCTTGGAGACTTGTACAGCTACAGTTAGCGTTTTTGTTTATGCTGATTTGTAATAATCCGTCTCCCTCATGGTGAAGTTTGAGTCGTCCCCAAAATGAAAAGAGGTTGTATGTGAAGCTGAGAATTATGATCTTGGTATTTCATGGATTTGTGATCATCTGGATTTGCACGGGAGTGTGAAGTAGGTAGTGCCTTGCTGAAGGAACTAGTACCGCAGTGAAGGGACTCGTACCGGAGTGAAAGGACTCGTGCCATAGCGGAAAGGTTTTCCACGTGACAAAGGAAAATTTGAGTATGTGATAGTTGGCTTTGGCTTTCGTTGTTGTTGTTGTAGAGTTTTGTCTGAGACATGGAGCAGAGTTTGTCTTTTGGATGGTGTTGAGCTGAGGCTGGGGTTGTGGCTGATGGTGAACGTTCGACTTGTGACGCTTGATGAGATGAAGCCTCCCTATTTACCCCTTCTTTCTGACAAACCTCATGGATGATTGGATGTTGTAGTACTTACTGAACAGACGGATGCTCCAACAGATATCTCTACGAATTTTGGATCTTGAATTGGCATGTGTACTCCCAAGGATATTTATCGTTCATCTCTTTTGAGGGGTAATTATGTCTTTCTGTGTTTTCGAAGGAACTTTTATCTTTGCATCAGATCGACCATGCTGAGTGTCTTTTGGGTGTTCCTGGTGTTTTCAGCCGTCGTACAATGAAAAAGTTGGAGGTGAGTAACCTCCCGGCTGAGGGATCCTTTGAATTCAGGATGGTAGGGAAACTGGTATTGATGGACCGAGGATGATTCCTCCTTGCCATTGTTTTGTAGGAGTCTCTCCAGATCTTCACGGGTAACAAAATATGGTTTTTGGTACCTCTGTGGTGGGTGATCAGGAATGATATGAACTTCATCATTCCTTTGAGTATTTAACGTATCAGCGTCAGTGGTTGTTGTGAGGTTGTTCCTGGTTCGCTCCGTCAGGCGATGGTGTTGTTCCGGGAAGAGTCGCTCTATCAAATTTTTGAGGCAAGCAAGTACCTCCTTCTAAGTAGTGTCCATGTCCACCTGAGTCCTAGCCAGGACTTCTTGTCTCTTCATCAAATCGGCTATATTGAATGGAGTACGAGTGTTCTCAGTTCTTCAGCGGTCTCATCACCGAGAGAAGGCAAAGTAATAGTATTGTTACGAGGAGTTTCAGTAGTGACAGGGCTATTTTCAGAATCGCCACCCCCGGTATTACCTGAACCGAATATAGAAGTTGTAACTGCTCCAGACCTTAGATCCTCCATCTTGAATAACTGAAAATTGGATTTTGAAATTGAGAGGTTGATCTCCCGCTATGGTTTCCAATTGTTTTAGGGTAAAAACAAATGTACAGTAAAATCGTACTTTCAAGTAGGTTCGAGAGATCAAGCTCGAACAGGACAAGCCTAAACTAAGAAATGGTCGTTCATGTCTTGTTTCGATTACATGAAAAGGATTTGGGTAACTCTTAGGGCAAGGAAGCAAAGAAGTTGACAATATATCAGTATGATAATATATGAAGAAGAAAATGGATTCTCTGAAAGGAATTGCTAATTATATAAGTTATGTTTCTTCAGACTGAGTGTCTTATATATCTTGTTTCGAATAGATGAGAATCATCTATTTATAGTTTGAATAGGACACACTTATTTCTCATAAGTCGCGGAAGTTAGCGAGAGATGGAGAAGTGATAATTATGGAGATTGTAGTGGGGTGGTGCCAAGAAAGTAGGGAAGACCTGTCTGACCACTACTCCTCATCCTCTCAACTGCTCTGTAACCGCCCACTTCTTGATACCTTCTTGTTCGTGGGGGTTGTGTCACCATCCACGATGTCGTACACCGCCTGACCAATACCCCAATGAGAATTCCCCCATGTTGTATTTGATATATCGTGGAAATAGTGGAGTCATAAGCCACTATATATGATTTTGATTAAGTCAAGTCAAGTCAAATGACTTGCTAAGTCAGTTAGACAAGTTGTGTGACTCGCTGGATTGATAAGCAGACTGATTAGTGTCGAGTCTGGGAAGTTCAATGACCATGTACTTACTCAAAAATAACATGGCGTATCTAGTGGCTAAGTATTAGCTCTGAAGCGACTTATTGTAAGTCTAAGAGGCATCTGAGGCCAAATATTGTAGAGGGCTCCTTAGGCAAGGAGACCGATTAGAATTTATATAAGACTTGATTTTGGGCTCATATTGAGAAGGAAGGCATATTTCTGAGTAGTTATCTAGCAAATCTAACGTAGTTACTAAGCACAAATAAGAATGTGCTAACTCTTTTAATGTAAAAGGCTAATGCGCTAAAGTCTCAGAAGTAAGACCAATATGCATAACTTCTAGTAAATATTAATTATACTAGGGATATGAAGCTAGTATCAAGAAGGTTTGAAGTTAGCCATTTAATTATATAGTTTGCACTAAGGTATTAGCTTCAACACATTTGTGTCTAAGTCGCTATGTATGAACGTGCTAAGACAAGGGCGCTAAGGAGTTGAGACGCGGAGGCTAACAGGGCCAAGCTAAGGCCGCGTTGGAGCCTTGGCGCATTAGTGCTAGGACGTTCTCGAGAAGGGACGCGCGAGAGCTTTATTTAGGGACGTGCTTGAGTTGTGGTAAGGACGTTTTCGAAGCTTGGAGACGCGCTGGGGCTCAAGGACAAGACGCGCTCGAGCAAGGACAAGACGTGATTGAAGTTTAAGGACGCACTGGAGTCAGGCTAGGACGTGTTGGAGCAAATGCAGTGATGCATTGGATGTTTAGGGCGTGCTCGAGCTTGGAAGCGACTTGTTGGATGGCTAGCAACACGCTGGAGGCTAGGGACGTATTCGAATCTCGGAGATGCGTTGGGGATCAAGGCCAAGACGCACTCGAGCAAGGACAAGACGTGATTGAAGTTTAGGGACGCACTAGACTCAGGATAGGACGTGCTGGAGCAAATGCAGCGATGCATTCGAAGCTTAGGGCGTGCTAGAGCTTGGCATCAACTTGTTGGAAGGCTAGCAACGCGCTGGAGGCTAGGGACGTATTCGAATCTCGGAGACGCGTCAAGCTATAGTTAGCGCTTTTGGTGCTATAATTAGGGTTAACACTTTTAGTGCTAAGGTTGAGGTTCCAAGGTGATGATGCATTGGCTAATATCTCATTAGGCTAAAATGTGCTAGCTAAGACCATTTTAGGTTAGTTAACACTTCTCATGGTCTAAGGTTTAGCGCCAGGAAAGTTAACGCTTTTAGCGCAAATGTGGCTAACTAGTGTTAGTGTTGTGCAAATAGCTAGTGCTAACTTGGTGTTGATATGAGAAAAGGCCAGGGTTATCCCAGTTCAGAGGTTCAATGCGTCTTTTATGGCATTGCTTCTTGATTGTGGCGCATCCGAGAGGAATGGCGCATTATTTGCGGCTTATATTTAAGCAAACTGCTAAAGTAGCCTATTTGGGCTCGAATGAGCAATTAGAGGAGCATTCGTTGCGAATGAAGCGTTAAGCTGTAATATATTTCAGGGTTTAAGCATTATCTATTCCTGAGTTTGATGGATGTAGTTTAGAACATCGATGCACGTTCGAGACAAGTTCAAGGACTTCAGCCGTGGAATATTATGCGACTTGAGACTAGTTCGATATGATATAGATATTGTGAGTATTGAAGAGGCTATGAGTCTATTTTAGAATGTATGTAGTTGTTTATAGAAAACTCAAGTTGCTCTATACTATTGGGCAACCTATCTAGGAGCTTGAGACTTATTATGTAGAGATTATTGACTACATTGTTAGCATGGAATGCCTGTAGCCTTTTGTAGAGACTTTATCCTTAATTCACCTGCGGAATATAAGGAGGAATACAATATTTTATGCTTTGAGGTGAAGTCACAAGTATGCGCACAAGTATGTACGGATATTTCTATGTTCCTGCAACTAGGCAGAAGGGCGATTTATAGTTTTAACCCTTGTCAAAAACTCACCATCCACACCAACCCAACTTGATTTTTCTTGAGTCATATTCGAAGATGCTATTAGTAAGATATGTGATGGTTATAAGAAAATAAAGAGTGAGAAAAACCAAAGAGGTCCTCAAGTTTTAGATTTTAACCAATTTAAATCTGCAGCTATAAGAAAAAAAAAGTTCAAGGCAAGAAAATCGAAGGAAAGTAAAATTTGAAAGTTATATTTACCACTGGGCACAAAAACCAGGGAAAATCTTCTCAATAGCGCATCGAATGGAAGATACGTCAAATGAAGATAAACAGGAGGCCCAAGATTGTTACTGAAGTGTTTACTGAATTTCAGTTTTTACTGCCCTAGTTTATATCTTGTAAAAGAGCGTAGTATATTAAATTAATGTAATAGAGATTAATGTTTTAATATACATTTAGTTAATTCAATCAAATTATTAATCTTACTTATTTCTTTTAAAATCAAACTACATTTAATTAAAATTTTAAAATTGAATTAGTTTATTGTTAAAATCATAAATAGCCATTTGACTAAACCTAAATAAAAAGCTATGATCGAAATTAAAATTATATATCCGTTGTCATTGCAAAATGAAACGATTGGCCTAGGTTGAGCCGACAATAGCTAGTTCCATACAACGGCTATAAAATAGTTTTATAAATTCAACTATTTCCACTTCTAAAATCACACCTTCTCCACCTTCTTTTACACTTATATGGCTCAACCGTATATTAATCCGAGTAGAAACTTTGTTGTATGTTATCCAGCAAGGGATGAGGAAAGACGACAAAATGGTTTAGTGAGTATGATTTACTTGAGCAGAATCTATGAAAACTTCTACAATGACACAGGTAACCCGAATAACCGTAATGTAGCTGGGATGTTTTGTCGATATCAAACTATAAGAAAATAAGTGGAAGAATTTATAGCTTTAGTCCGGGTTGTCAATCGATATCGTGTAAGGGGTGAAACCAATGTTGAAGTTGTATTTCGAGCTAGAGAAGAATGGCTAAGATGGAAAAGAAAAACTTTTGCTTATGAAGCTCATTACACAATCCTGGAGAATTTTTCGATTGCACGTATGGGATGTTAAAAAGTAGATGTTGTTAAGTTTTAATTGAATGTGAAATTAAATTACTAGTTTCTTTTTATAGATTAATTCTGATTAGATAAGTAGTTAAGATTCATCATTCCCATACTAGTTCTTCTCATAATAGCCTCGGTCCAACAAATTCCCAAATCCTTGACTTGATCCTGTTGGTTGAGATCTATCATCAGATCCAAGGAAATCACAGTGCTGAAATGGAGATATGCCAAAGTCTATGTGTCTTCTGTAATCTTGATTAAGTTCTTTTGTACTGGCACGACAAGATCCTGATTGTGGAGGTTGCACATGATATGGAGATTCTTGTTGTGTATCTCGTATTTTTCCCCTGGGAATGTGGTGATGGTCCATAAAGTTCTCCAAGATAGGGACTGATGCTCACAAAATCCGTCAATACTCGCAACTGTTGTTTATATAGACGTCTAGTCAATTGATTTCTTAACTCCATTTGATTCATATGTTATACCAATTGATCATAAGAGGATGATGTGTATGTATAATAATTAGTTCGCTCCATACCTTGCTATACAATTGTAATTGTATGACGCTCTCCTTGGAGATTATATTTATCGATCTCACAACTTAGTACTGGCAAATCAGACCCAACCGATGAAGAACAAGGTGCATAAGGTCCTCTTGGAGGGTCTGATGAATAAGAAGCTCCTACCGAAGGATAAACGACTAACTTGAAACCCGTGGTGCTGGTGTTGTTGGTACAGGCAAGCCCGATATTCGTCTTCTTGTTGGTGCAATATCTACCCCATGGATGTTCATAACTTTTGTATTAATTATCGGTTTTGTAATATTTTAGTACCAATCGTCGTATTCTTATTCGCTACAACGGCGGAATACTCTATCATACCCTTTCCAACCTTGATTCCGCATTTTTATGTAGTCCGAATCAAGAAAGGTCGATTGTGGAGGATTTGTTGTGATACCAATTGCACCAACTACCTGTCTAGCACATTTCTCCCCCAAAAAATAAACACTAGTATCTCTGAGTTGACTATAGAGCAACAGGCGTTGCATTGAAAATTCTCTTATCCTAATAGCTACATCAGAATCTAACTCTACATAATTCTCATACGGGTTCCAAATAACACTATGTCTAGTCCTAAGATCCATTTCGGTTCTCCACACATGGATATTATCTTGCTCAGAGGTGTTTTGGTCCTTGTGCCAGTTATCGGCTTCATACTTTACTACAATTGGGAAAAAAATTATGATGTACTTCTTCAGTCTTAGTAGACTAATATTGGTATATGTATACCATCAAATATAAAGTAAATAACATACAATTAGTTAATGTTTTTATAAATCTTTGTAAACTTATATAAAATGTAAAGGAATTTATTATATTTACCTCAAGGACTCCCCATACACCTTCCATGTTTGACCCACCCAAGCATGCGACATCTAGACTAACGTACAGCTCAGCTAAAATAGTGGAGCCCTAATTATAATAGATAGCCTTTTCCATGTCTTGCAACTCCTCTAGCCATCCTACTTGAACAAATCTTTTTGAGTTAGGAAAAAGACACACCAAATATCCATAAATTAAAAGAACTTGGCAATTTATGTATCGTTTTCAGGGTCTGGATTTTCTAGATCAACATCACCATATAATTTGTCAACTACAAATGCTTTTAAACCGGCGTTAGCGAATCTGGTACTTCTAAGTTTACTATGTTTGACTACGCTAAAGTATAACGAAAATGCTTGTTTTTATCGGTCTTCTGCCATCCAACCTTGTTGGTCAAACAGAACATCACCTCCCAATCCGCAAGGTATCCCAAGAAGGAAATACAAAACTAATGGTGTTACTCATGTAAAAACATTAAAATTGTTAATTTCATATGTAAATCGTATTGATTCTATAAAAATTATAAATCAAAGTATATGACATACCTATTTCGAAGTATTGAAAATGAAAAGTGTGTAACAACATAGCCGGAAATTTGGTCAAATGTTTCTTCGCATT